>VOQK01020346.1:50855-82268 GCA_015052645.1 Benitochromis conjunctus
CCTCCTCTGGAGACAGACACACACACACACACACACACACACACAGCTGAGCACACACAAACAAACACTTTTAAAAACACTGAAACACAGTAAAAGAAAAGTGATTAAGAGAAAGAATGTGACACAGAACATGTAAATGAAACATGATGATGATGATGATGGGGAACTGAATGAAAAGTTAATGAACACACAGAAACAAAACAATTGCACACAGAGTCCCCAGAGAAAACACAGCTGTGCTGGCTCAGCAGAGGTTACGTTTAACTTGTATTTGTTCTTTTGTGTTGAACACAGAGTATCTGTGTTTCACCTCACTGTGCTGTTTATTTGGTTTAACAACACGGTTTTTGGACACTTAGACCAAAAAAAAAAAAAAAAGTGAAACAGAGCCGGTGCTTGTCTGGTTCCTTTTAACGACTTCCAAATATAATTTTGATTTGGTTAATGTTTATGAACCACTGATTTATTTAATTTCTCAACAGTAAAGCTCCAGACAACAAAAACCCTCATGACAAGCATTAGAGTTATGAATAATATCCAAACAGACCCAACCCTGGTATGAAGTAATGTCCTGAACTCTGTGACCAGAGCTTTTTTGCTTTTAAAGGCTGAATAAGCATCCTGATACATCATCTTATAACACAACTCCAAATGTCACGGTGCTGGTCGTGCACAAGAACAACATAAATACTCTCTGGAGTGGAAAACGTAGAAAATTATTATATTAAAACAATCACTAAATGCAGCCATGCCCCATCAAGAACTTGTACTAATCTTCCAACACCATTTTATTTGTCAAATATACATTTATTCAGTGATTTGCTATGATGACAGACAATACTGGATATGCCAAAAGTCAATTAGTTCAGGCTTTACTTGACACAGCAAACCAAAACAGTGCCTGTTCTCTTCTAATGGGAGGGAGAAACAGAAAAATAGACAAAAGATGGAAGAAAAGAAAGCATTCGCCTTTGAAAGAAACTCAAAGAGGGTGAATGCAGGACAGAATAAATTAAGACTTACTTTAACAAAAGCACTGGAATGGTTCATGTTAGCGGTTGGTATAGCGATAGCACCGTTTAGCTTTGGGAATGCCAGCCATGCCAGACACACATCCGCCTGTGAGACCGCTCGGGAACATTCTTGAAAACTTTTCACGCAAAGTTTCTCTTCCCATCGTCAGCTTTTGCATTTTAGCACACACCATGATGGAGCTCTGACAACTACCAGTTCGCTCTTTGTTGTATGGGCAACATCATGGGCATGAACGAGGTGATAATTTGGGGCGTTTAATGGTTTCTTTGAACTGATCTTTTTTCCACAGTGGAATGAATGTGCATGTGTAGATATCTTTAATGAGCTTAAAAAACAACAAGAACTGAGCGCAAAAGTTTGTATTTATTTTGCATTTTCTCTCACTTATGGACTACACGGTTAGAGCAGCGCTTGAATCCTGGGCTATGGTACACTGTAATTCCTCCGTTATATCTTCCTATGCTTCGTCCGTCGTGGTGCAATCCTGATAACAGCTGGAGGACAGCTGTTGAAACCTCGTTAAGTCATTTTCAGAAATTTTTGTTTTCTGTTTATGTTTTTCTTTCCTCTCACTCACACACACACACGCCAGTGTTGTATTGACCAGCGCATCTTTTCATTGCGAGGTTAGCAGACATAAGTCGCAGAAGCAAACACACTCTTAGATGGTAATCACACACCTCTGACATGTCACAATTTTGTCTCTGTCTATCTTTGGTGGTCGCTAGTATGCAATGTAGGACCACGGTTTTAGAGCCATGAATAAAGATATTTACTGAAGTCTTTAACATTCATCATCCTTAATCAGGAATAACTCCAAATTACACACACCTGCTTTATTGTATATTAGATTAGATTAAAATAATAATCTAATAATAGTCTTTCTCTAGATCTGGCACAGAGGTCTGGAATTTGGGGTTTTGTTTATGTCAATCTCATCCCCAGAGAAAAGGTATCAAAGCACATTATACTCTCACCAGTGGTACCTTAGATGGTTTAACACTCATTTGGTTGCATGCCCTTCCTACTTGGTAAACGGTTCGAGACTGCCTATCCCAATCTAGCATGTCTTGTTTTATACCTACAGATGATAAATATTCACAAGCATCCAAAAATGTGAAAATTTTCATGTGTGATTAAGTGAAGGTGGGCTCACAATTTTACAGCACAATTTACTTGATGGAATAAATAGATACAACTGGAGTCCTGCAGTCATTTAATAGTCCCAGTGTGTCCTGTAGTCATTTTGGACAAAGCACATGCCCCACTTTTTGGTGTAGAAGTGTATTCTTTTCTGAACATTCATAAGCAGACATTTGTTTAGAGATTGACATGGGGGCCCTGAAAATCCAATCAAATGTTTACAAAGGTTTAAGCTAAAAGGTATCTTACGCCATACTATGCAATCATTTGGCTACCCATGAGACCCATGAGACATCTGCAACTTTTTGTTTACACTATATTAAAGTTGATCCAAATGAACCTCATATATTTGTGTTTTTCGTGTTTTCATTTCCATACAAAATTCAGGCAGTGTGCACATATGTGCGCATGTTGGAGAACAAATTCAAAGCTCATCTTTTTGTAACAGCTTCCTGTCCTTTGAAATGAATGAAGCATAATCCTCCTGACAGCAAAAGCTAAAACAAACACACGCATCCAAAGGAAATGCTGACATTGTAGTTCAGAGTTCAGTGGGACTGGGGGCGCTGCAGCTGAATGGATGCAGAGAATGAACACAGACACACACACGTGCGCACACACACGTGCGCACACACACATAGAAGAGAATAGAAGTGTGAGCATCACGAATGTGTTTCTTACCTCGACTGATTCTCTGCTTTTCTCCAGACAAAATCCCTGGCGTGTCGATCACACTGATGCTTTCCAGTACAGGGTTAGGAAGCTGAGCACACACAAACCTACACACACACAGACACACACACAGAGATGAGATAGAGAGAAAGTTCCAGGACAAGTTTAAAATCATCCATCAGCATGGCCCTATCTCAGTTACCCTCTCTCCTCCGTCTCTGCTGCTCTCCCTAGTTTTATCCAGCTGAATAAATATGAACAGGTAAGCGGCCGTCCTCACAGCGAACCCTCTAAATCCCCACTGACAGACTGAATTTTTTCTGCCTCCTTTCAACAGTGCTTGATCCTCACACTGAGGACACTACCATAAGAGTTTCTGGCTGCGTCCTATTAGCAGAAGGATGGCTCTGCAGAGACTGCTGGCTGTCTCTCACACAGCCATTAACAAAGAAAACCCTGACCAGTGAGCGGGGGGAAATTCAATCACGAAGGAATGTAGAGCTGTGGTGTGGATTCTCACTTGTGCTCTCTCAGTCTCTCCCTCTGTGTTTGCATACTTACTCACTGTACACACCAACAAACGCCATCATTTGAAAGTGTGAGTGCGCCCGTCTAATCATCTACCTGTTGAGAAATGCATTTCCAAATGCATTCAGCTTTCTGAAGGGCTTCTTGGGGTCAACCACCAAAGCATTGCCGGGGATGACTCCTTCTGTGTCGCCGTGCATCACCGCAATGAAGGAATCTGTGGTGGGTTCGGGGCCAATCCGCATGCCAGGAAAATCCTGCTCCAACAGGTAGCTGCAGGTGAGATGACAGGAAATAGCGGTTAGCAAAACAAGATGAGAGAGGGTATGTTTTCAATCACCGTGCAAGAATAAGTCAACTGTTCATAAAGGCTTTCTAAGTATGTTGAAATAATTCCTCAAAGATTAACAAAGAACAATAGTGAAGAAGGATCGACAAGATATTACAAGATTGAGGTTATAAAGTATTATAAAAAGGTTATACATACATTTGTATTAGAATATTTGACCCCGCATCAATCTTTAGATAAAACTTCAAATACATATTGGATCTGCAGCCTCTAATTTCAAAGTTCTGCTGCATTTTTATGAATTTTTTAAATTCTGATTCTGCTGAAATGAAGTTGGTCTGGATGGTAAGACACAATTGAGAAATAACCAGAAAACATGCCTGCCTTGAATTAGATGCTGCTGAAAGCAAGATTAGAGGAATTTTAGATGATCACAGACTGGATGGCTGCCACTGACCAGATCCAAAACAAGCACAATTTTGTTTACTGGTAAACACATTGACCAATAAAGGGCTTTTGGAAAGGAGTGTTCTGAGCAGGTGAGGTAAGGATGGAGAAATTTTGTTAATAAAGTGGAATTAAAAGCCTTTAAAATGTATAAAAATATTAAAGCTTCTGTTACTTCCAGCAGAGATTTCTGTTTCTTTTCTGTTTTTTCCCCCTCACTGTTTGAAGTGACCAAAAACCAAACAGTGGTGTGCCTCACTGTCAGTGTCATTACAATACGATCCTGACTGAACCATGAAGACACAGTCCAAAAACAACAAGGCAAACTTGGGTTTTGAGGGTTTTCAAAAAATTATCAAAAAAATTAAAGGAACACTTTTTAATTAGAGCAGAGCATCAAGTCAATTAAACTCCCAGGCTTTTGATCTGCTTGCAGAGGGGTTGTTAATCTGTTTTAGCTGCTTTGATGCACTAAAGAGGGGCAACAATAAAAAACCTCCAACACAGGAATTGTTTTCAGATGACATTTTTTCCCTCCTGGTCTTTTCTGACTGTTTTTTCACTACTAGTAAGGCAATATCTGGAACCTAATGAGGTTGCACAAGTAATCCAACTCCTCCAGGATGGCACATCAATGCAGGTTATTGCCAGAAGGGTTGCTGTGTCACCCAGCAAAGTCTCAGGAGCACTGAGGAGAGTCCCGGAGACAGGCAGCTACTCTGGTTCTGTCCAGCTCTCCTAAAGTCCTTAACCCATCAGCAGGATTGGTATCTGCTCCTTTGTGGAAGCAACAAGATGCACACTGGTGTAAATGTCTCTTACCAAACAGTCAGCAACAGACTTCATGAAGACTGTGCTCACTGCCCAGCACTATGGAGCCTGATGCCATAGAATACCAGAATTGGCAGGGTGACCATTGGCACCCTGTGCTTTTCACATTTGAGAGCAGGTTCACCCTAGACACATGTGATAGACATGAAAGGGTTTGGAGAAGCTGTGGAGAATGTCATACTGCCTGTAACATTGTTCAGCATGAGCTGTTTGATAAAAGGTCAGAGATGGTGTAGTGAAGCATATCCACGAAGGGATGCATAGACCTCCACAACCTAGCCAACGGCACCCTGACTGCCATTAAGTATCAGGATGAAATCCCTAGGCCTTCTGTCAGACTCTACACTGATGCAGTGGGCCCTGAATTCCTTTTGGTACGCTACAATGTCCGGGCTCATGTAGAAAGAGTATGCAGGCAGTTCCTGGAGGTTGAAGGAATTGATACACTGACTAACCCCCATGCTCACCTGACCTAAATGCAATAGAACACCTGTGGGACCTTGTGTTTCAGCCCAACGCTGCCAAGTTCCACCTAACCCCTAACCCAGACTGAGTGATCCCCTGCTCCAGATCTAGCAGGAGATCCCCAGGACACCATCCATCATCTCATCAAGAGCATGCCCTGACATGCATATAAGCACTTGGGGACCAAACATACTACTGAGTACCATTTTGAGTTGCTGCAATGAAATTTGGACAAAATGAACTAGACTGACATATCATTTTTACACTTTGATTATCTGGGTGTCTATGAATTCAGCCCTCCATAAGATGATTATTTTCATTTCCTTCAAACAATGTGACATTGTTTTGTTCTTAACACATTACCATGTTTTTGAACAGTATATGCTCACACTGTTTAGATTAGTTGTACTGCAGTTAGAGCGTGTATATTTCCCAAAAGTGTCAACCGATTCCATTAAAAATTTAAGCCAAGCTTTCGATTTGAATCTGAACCTCTACTCCAGTGCTATTATTGTCAGAACTGGTTCACTGGAAATGAAAAGAAGAAAGTGGACAAAACCAAAAATTAACGCTGAATCAATCTTCTGCTGCACAATCAGCCACTCTTTTTAACCATTGAACATAGTGGTATTGACATTCCTGTGGTCTAATTCTTGCCAATGGGTAAGAATTTTGTTAAGAGCTTTGTAGAGGACAAACAGTTAATATACAGCTTTGCCACAGGCTTGTTTAATCAGTGACTATCATATACTGCTCTAAGTAAAAACGGCTTGGGAACAGGAACATTAAATTGGATGCATGTGGTGGTGTGCACAAACTTGTTGCTGCAAAAAAGTATCACAACTAACTCACAGTACAACTAAACTGGCCTTGTTGGCATTGCAGCTGACTTCCATCTCGTATGTTTCAGATGTGAAAGGTTAAATCCTCAGCTGTGGATTCAGTGACATCACACATGTTTCAAATGAAGGCTGGCGTGTTTCTGTTGAGTTTCACACTCCCAAAAATGTGATTTGAGACCACAAAAGGAGATTTAGGCAAAGAGATTTATAGCTATAAGGGTGTGGGATGTTAACTGCTACAAGGTGTAAGGATGGCGCCCTGATCTCCACAGACATTCATCCACCTTGTCAGGGCTTGTCAAAGGAGCCAGTAGTGCCTGGTGGAGCCATCTCTGTGCACACATGTCTGTACAGTGAGCTCTTCTGTCTGTAAAGAGGTTGTGAATGCATGTGCACAACCATATACAGTAGTGTATGTGTCATATCATACATATAATCCATGCATGTGCACTCCAGATATATACATCTGCTCCCATGATATCGGTTTTCATTTGACAGCAAGATGGAATTAAGAAAATCCTTAACCTCAATGATGCATATCTTAAGTTTTAAAGACCGAAGTATATTGTAATTTACCTGAATGAACAGATTTAGGCACACAAGCACCCAGATTTACAGTTTATCTTCTATATTGAAGGAAATTGTATTTCGTGGCATTGGCTTGCTCTTTGAAAAGCCCCCAAACAGAGAATGTGAGACCAAGAAGGAAAAATCAATAAATTCAGCCCCAAACTGAGGGAAAGTTTAGACTGCATAACACTGAATAACTGCAAAGGCAGTTAGATTGGATTACCCTCCATCAGCTTCTCCTGTCTTTAATCCATTTCCTGTCTCTGCCAGGCAGATATCCTTTTACGACTTTCCTATTCATATCAAGGCAAATATTATTTTAGTAAACATATATACTGTAGCTTCTCTTTTAAATCCACTGGCTAAACAAGTCTGAAAATAAACTTCTAGCAAAGTAGAGAATAACACTGCCGGTAGTTTGTAGCTTGGCAGAGCATGCAAGCACATCAAAGCCAGAGGGAAAGCATGGGGCATGAAATGAAAAAGAAGCAGCAGCTCCATCCAAGTGTTACTCAGCAGTTTGTACATTCTGCATCCTACTGCTACAACGTCAGTGGCGTGGGGGTCAGGCTGCTGACCGGGGTGCTGTCATGAATGAGAGAGGAAGGAGAGAGGAGAGCAGGAATCAGACACAGAGGAGAAAGAAGAGCGAGAAGGCTGAGATCGGAGCAGAGATGGTTACAGAAGGAAGTCACTAACAGCATTCGCTTTCTGACTCTCAAAGACTTAACCCACTAATTGCCTACTACTCTCCATAAGTGTATGTGTGTGCGTGCAAGTGTGCGTCTGTGTCAAAGGGGTGAGATGTTAGCAGCAGGACTGCAGCTCAAAAGAGGCTCGACACCCAGCTGCTAACATTTCTCACCATCACACACTAATTCCACGGCTACCCAGGTCATATGTTCTGACAGAACAGCAACGCATCATTATGAGGTGAAGCACAAAAAGCAATGATCCAGTTCAGTAATACCAGGCAAATAGCAACATATGTTCTGGTTGCACCCATTAGGAAATTCTGGGCCGATACCGATGTTTAAACAACAATTTGGCCAATTTTTTCTCCATGTTGTTTTTCGTTTTTGTTTCCCCACTTTGGCTCAAGGGAATCAAAGAATTTGTGATTTTTAAAGATTTTTATCTCTTTAAACATTAAACCAGCATAAAACTGATGGGAGAAACAGGTTAAAAACTGAGCCAATACCAATACGTGGCTTATAAATTGGTGTATCAATTTCCCTATGTGTAGTTGCACCACAACAATGTCTATTTAGAGAGGTCAAAAAGTTTAATAGAAGGAAGAAAGCACTCAGAGCACATGTTTGTATACTTTTTTTGTCCATACTGTAAAGTGCAGAAGTTAGGAGCGAGCCAAGACTTCCTGCACCTCAGCGCACGACAGCTCTGCATGAGTCCTAACAGTGGGTTCCTAAATCGAAGCCTCTATTGGTTGACAAACTATATCCGCAACAAATGGCTGCTTATTGTTATTACACAATAATTAAAATCAGTAATAAACAATTTACACCTACATTTCCTGAACTTTGCCTCAAGTGAACACATTTATTTGACCAATACTCATGAAGTAATGCTCATCTTTTAGTCTGACTTCATCAGGGAGAGCTCCAGAACGATGTAGCAATGCCTCGAAATGCAACAAGTCTGCCTATGTGGGAGTCATGCCAAATAAACCTTTTATGGATCCAATAAAGCTTGAGGAAGCGTGCCTACTCACATTGTTTTTCTCAATGTTCTGTGGGGTTTTTTTTTGGCTTTCTTTGTGTGCTTAACTATGACCACCTCTTCCTCACGCTTGCTGTCAAACTGCTGGAAAAGTCAGCTTGGGTGTGTCACACTCTCCCTCTCTCTGTCGTTCCTTCTGTTTTGGTAGCCTCTCCCTCATTTGCTTGTTTCTTATTTGTATGTGAGGTTTTCTTTGCATGTGTGTGAACATACATACCGTATGAAGCTGGTCTTGCCAGTGGAATACTGTCCCACCAGTAAGACCATGGGCTTGTTGTCAAAGTCAGCATCCTCCAGCGCCGGAGAGTGGAACTCGTGAAACTTGTAGCTCTCCTCCAGTGGCAGGAGTTTAGTTTTATAGAGTTTCTTCAATCCTTCACTGACTGTCTGAAAGACTTCTGGCTCCTTCTTCCTCCTATCATCGGTTCCAAGCCAGCTGAACATCGTTGCTGGTTATTTATAGTTAGACTTAGTTATGCTCCAGGTGGTAATGATTATCAAAAATGCTAATTATTGATCAGCTAGAAATCTATGCCAGCTTACTCGGTTTGTCACTGACCTGAAAGGGTACTAAATTTGTCCTGAATGTGGTTTAAGTGAAATATTCCAAAAATATTAAATGATCTATAACTAAAAAAAAGATCTAAGTTAAACCAATAAGTAAATTTACACTAAAGAAAACGTTTTAATAAGACCTGCATAAATATAGTGATATTTTATTTATTCTGAAAACATTTTAACACACACAATACAGGACTATTAGTGCCCAACGGTTAACGCTAGCCACTATCCTACTGCACTAAATGGGTGGTGACACTTGTGGTTTTGATGATATATTAAGCCAATTTTTATTATTTTTAGGATTTACACTGTGGTGATATGTACAACGTAAAAACAAACAAAAACAAAAACAAACCGCTCCGTAAATCTATCAGAATTTAAACCTGATCATTCAAATGCACTCTCATCATCTAGAGTCCATCGGTCCTCCCAGTCCAGTCCAGGCCACCTCTGCTACAGAGCCTGTTTATGTTTACCACAGTCTACCTCAGTAAACAAACACTGCCCAGAAAAGTCTAAATCATTCTGCTCTGACTCAACATCACATTACCGCTATTCAATTTCATCCGAGGGCTAGCAGAGGAATCCCAAAAACGATGCACCGACAGGCTGTCAGGAGAGCAACCACCGTTATTGTTCCGCCGCTCCCGCTCTTCTGCTCAAAAACAAAACAACAAAACAACAACCAGGGTAAACAATCTTCAGGGACAAAGATTATTTCTGTCGTTTTCGAGTCAAAAATAAGAGCAGACTGTCTTGCTAGCACTACTGGTTATTTTCTATAACAGCACGGGGTGAAAGTAGCAGCAGCTGATGTCCTGCAGCTCTATTTAAATGCCGAGTCGGAGGAAACCCGAGCCCGCCGGAAGTGCCCAACGGCTGGCAGCCCGACCCACCGTGGACCCGCCCAGTGATGAGAGAGCTGGGGGTGAAGCCGGCCCGGACGACGCCATGTTGGATGAGACGAGACACGGTACAGCTACAGTTCAAACACATCGCGCCACCTAAAGGTTAATAAAACAACTTGAAGTACATGTATACCTTTTATCTTTTTTTCCCCTTCTTTTAATTATTGTACCAGAGTGACTTGTACCAGAGTTATTATAGTTTTTATAGTTTTGTATTTTCTATTTAGTTGGTGTTTTATTGTTATTATTATTGTGACGTTTTGTTGTTAATTTAATTTAGTTTCAGATAGTTTCCATATTGGATTTCCTCGTTTCAGTTTAGTTTTCATTGTTTGAAAATGTTTCGTTTTAGTTTAGTTATGTCATTCAGTGTAAGTTTTACTCTTTTGTCATATAGGAAAATCAAAAACTAACTTTTTTCCACATCTAGTTTTAGTGTTTAGTTCAATTTTAGTTAACTATAATAACCTCGACTCACACACAATTATTTTAAATTGTCTGGTTTGTATTGAACCTGAATACATTCAAATGCCTTTATTCTTCTAATCCAGAATCAGACATTTAATTACGGCCCATTCTTAAAGTAATTAAACGTGTAAAAAAATGAACTTTCACAGTCTATAAATTAAACAGAGAAGAAGACTCAGCACAATCAAGGTGTTTTCAAATCACAGTGGGTAGCAAAAGTAAAGCAAATATTTCATCATACAGGATTTCCTTAACACATAGTCACATACCTGAATAGTAAATGAAAGGTAGATAAAAGTATCACCTGAGACGAGGATATTTGATTTCCCAAAGCAAAACAGGAAATTTGAATCTTGAATGATAGCGTCTGTATACATTATATAATATTTAAGCAAGCCTTTCACTCATTTGTGTAGTTTAAAATAATCCATTTGACATTATTTGGCAAGGTTTAGATCGGATACTGCTGGTATTCCATTAGTTATGAGCAGATTTTATGGTGTTGAATATGTTAATTGTTTATGCATACTCTGTAGATCACGAAAGCTTTGAGACCTGGGTATTTATTCTTTTTAATGTAGTTATTTTAAGTTGCGAAGAAATAAAATTTTCATATTGTAAACTAGGACTAAAATGACATAAGATGGAGAAGTAGTATAACTGTAAACACATTATGTAAAGTAAAATATTTGTATAGAAATTGTAAGTATTTCAGGATAATCTCAATTGCAATAACAATAAAATAGTGACATTTATGCTTTATTAATTATGCATTACCATCATTTATCTGTCTCACAGGGGTCCTTCTCTACATAAGTACAGCTTAACCAGCAGATGTCGCTATTATCTCTACTTTCACTTTGCTCAGGCTCTAAGCAAGGCATGTGTCAGGAATGAAAACAAAAGTAAAACAAAACTATTTGATGTCGTGTCAAAAAAAATCTATTTTTTAAAATATAGTTTTAGTACGGGTCTGCTACAAAGGCCTGGGAATTTGAAGGTCCTGCGCAGTATCTTCTAACTGCACTCTTCTGGACAGAGATCTTGGATGTCCGAGATCTTGGACGTCGTGGGATCTACTGGAGCTACTCGTCCAATTTCCTTGCCTTGCCAGTTTTATTCACCGTCTGATGTTCCTATCACTTATATACAGGAACAACAACAAAGTGCAGAAGTGAATGAAAGAACTCAATTTTATTTCACCAACTTCTCAAATTGGACAAACGGTCCAAAGAGTGGTAAATGTTTTGAATGAACAGGGGCGGTGAGTGTAAAGGCAAGGTACTAGGTACAATCGACACTTGCTTCTTATATCCTTTATTGTTTTAACAATCATCCTTTAATCTTCTTCAAAGCTACATATTTTGCACATTCATCTCGTATTGTGACACCTGGCACAAAATTCATGTTGTAAGCATCTTAAATCTAAACCACATTACCATATATAAAAAATGTGATTTCAGAGTAAACCTGTAACTAGATAAGTTCAGTCTTTCTTTGTCAGTAGTAATGGTCTACATTGCTGAGTTATTGTTCTTCAGTATTCTTGTACTTTTCCAATCAATTGAATATTTCTTTTCTTTCCGCAAATAAAAACACAGGTGTCAGCAAAACCTAAACACTGAGATACACAATAAGCCAGGTTATATTCATGTCTTTTGTGAAGTAAATGGAGCTTAACATCTCCCCAATCTCAAAAACAGAGCTTCACCAATTATATCAGTTTTTTCCAATAGTATACCAATATATGTGTAAGAGTAAGTAAATATATGTAAGAAAGAAGCTCACTTAAATATAACGAGGAAATAGAATTTCAATAAGATAAAATTAATTTTAAAAAAACAAAACAAAACAAAAATTAAAACCACATAAAAACTGTCACAGTGGATGCAGGAAGATGACTTGAATACAAGGAGTCCAAAGAACTTAATAAACAAACTTAGTAAACAAATGACTATATTTAGACTGGGTACCAAAGTCTGTTGAACAAGGCAAGTGTGTCCAGTGACAGAACACACAAGGGAAGGTAAACAGATATTCAAAGAACTAAAGAAAGACATATTGTTGTGAAATTATACCTGAATAATCAGAGGGAAGCACAGAGGGGGGAAAAAAATACACTGAATTCAGAATACACTGAATAAACAATCATGTGACCACACTATACATCACAATAATACATTGCATATCGGATTTTGTTGTGTTTTCTATTTTATTTCTAAAATACAATGAAAGCCATGTTGTGTAATAACACAATGGCAGTGCTAAATTTGGAAAACTAATTGCTGTACTTTATTCATACACACACAATTTTCAAAAGTGCTTGAATTACACTAAAACTCATCCCACAGGCCGCTTTGGCGAGGCCTGCAGTGCTTGTTGGCTTGGCTCATGTATTAAAACAGAGACATGTTAATTTATCAATTTAATCCTTTTATCTTCATTTTATATAATATAATCATATATAATCAGATGGCAAAAATGGCTTTCATAAACAGCAAGAATAATAAGTAATGAATAATAAATACATACATTTCTCCAACTTCTTCTTTGCGAACTACATATTCATTGTAAAGTACAAACTAATGAATTACAGGCACTATTCGCATTACTTTTTGGGGAACCGTTCTTCACATATATGCACGAAAACACATTCTACTGACCCCGAAATGCCACTGCACTGAAAATGTGTTTAGGAAAATTTACCGAAAACAACCCACATGTAAGGTACGCGTAATATGGCCGTGTATTCTGAGAACCGCTACTACATAATGAATATAATCTGCAAGTTTTTGAGGGTTTCAAAGTAGTTCCCAAAAGCTACATAGACATTTAGTAAGTTTCATTCAGACTGATTAACATATCTAGGAGGAGTTAGGGAACAGACATACATACACAAACTTTGAGTGGGCCGGATAAACACATTTGTCTAACCATATGTGGCCCGTGGGAGGTACCCATTTCAATAGGATGGAGCCACAGTACAGTCAGTTCAAGGGTTTAATTTTAATACAAAATAAAATTGAACATGTAACTATTGAAGAGTTAGTGGGAGTTATTAAACACCTGCCCTCTGATAAAGCGCCAGGCCTGGATGGCTATACGGCTGAATTCTATAAATCTTTCTCTGAAGATCTAGCATCATTGCTTTTGAATACATATAATGAATCCTTTCAAAAGGGTAGGCTCCCACCTTCTCTATCTGAAGCTATGATTATACTCATACTGAAAAAGGATAAGGACCCCACTGATTGTAAAAATTACCGACCAATAAGCCTGACCTCTTATGATAGCAAGATCTTATCAAAAATTTTGGCTAATTGATTAAATCGGGTAATAACCTCTCTGGTACACGCAGATCAAGCGGGCTTCATAAGCTCACACTCTTTAGCAGATAATATCAGGAGGTTAATTGACATTATGTGGGCAGTTCAAGACAGTCGTTCTCCCATAGCTGTAATCTCGTTGGATGCCGAAAAAGCATTCGACAGAGTCGAATGGAGATATTTGTTTGCCATTTTGGAATGTTTTGGATTTACTGAAAGCTTTATTAATTGGATCCGACTTATATATATATATATATATGCACCCTAAGGCATCAGTATTTACAAACGGATTAATGGGGTCTCCTTTTGAATTAGGTAGAGGCACTAGGCAGGGAGATCCTCTATCCCCACTCCTGTTTGCTTTGGCCCTTGAGCTGCTGGCAGTGGCTATTTGTAGGGAGCCCAATTATCCAGGTATTAACATAGAGAGAGTCTGTCATAAACTATTGTTGTATGCTGATGACATTCTGCTGTTTATATCAGACCCAGAGAAGTCTTTCGAGCCTTTGCAGGAAAAATTATAAACACTTTCTCAGCTATTTCAGGTTATAAGGTGAATTGGACCAAATCAGAAGCCCTCCCATTAACTAACTATTGCCCTAGGTCACGTTTTCCAACTGGTATGTTTTCTTGGCCAAAGAAAGGCATTAAGTATCTAGGCATTATCTTTCCGCCTCATCTATCAGATTTGATTAAGATACATTTTGAACCATTACTTAGCAATATGAGAATTAATGTCGATCATTGGTCTCAGATGCATTTTTCGATGTGGGGAAAGGTAAATTTAATAAAAATGGTATGCACACCTAAATTCAATTATCTCTTGCAGGCTTTACCTATCAATGTTCCTCTGAAATACTTCAAACAGTTTGACCTACTTTGTAAAGCATTTATATGGAGTAACAAAAAGCCTAGACTGAATTTGGGAAAATTGCAAATACCAGTAGATAGAGGCGGTCTAGGGATTACTGTTATATCATTACGCTTTTTCTCTCAGGCATCTGGCACATTAGTTTTTACCCCCTGAGAGAGCGCCTCCCTGGTTCTCCAATGAAAGCACAGCATGCTCCCCATTTACACCATTATAAATATTTTCAGGCATGGACATGAGACATCAATCTATTATGAAATACTTTTAACAGCTTCCGAACCTAATACATCATCCCTCAAAAAATTGTGGGAAATGGATTTAAATCTTAGCTTTACAGTGGAAGAGTGGAATAGCATTCTCAGGAATCTGAAAAAAAATGTCACGTGAATTGCGCTCAAGATTGGTTCAATTTAAGATCTTAAACAGAGTTTATTGGACACCCTCACAGTTACACAGGGTGGGTTTAGCAACAAATGATGCTTGTTGGAAGTGTAAGCAGGATAGTGGCACACTTCTACATTTGCTGTGGGGATGCCCCAAAGTCCAGGATTATTGGACTCATATCCACACTGCAGTAGAGAAGGTTGTAGGCCAAGGGGTCCCATTTATGAACAGCCTTTATGTACTAGGAGACCCTTCAGCTTTGGATCACTTACCTTCTTCTCTCGCTCACTGGGTACAAACAGCCATTATGCTGGGGAGGAAACTGTTGGTGAGAGAGAGGAAGGCCTCATCGACTCCCACTTTTTCTCAATGGTATATTTCTTTGGGTCAAGTGGCAGCTTATGAAAGATTATCATATAGGCTGCTAAATAGGCTGGATGATTATAACGACAAATGGGCCAACTTTCTTTCATATACAGGTCAGTGACGTGTCCGGCTCAAGAAGTTAAGGTTGTGATTAATCAAATAGCTGTAATCGGGTCTTAGTGAAATATTGGCATCTTTGTTTATTTGTGTTATATTTTGTAGTCTGTTTGTGATGAGACCATATACAGATATGTTAATGTAATTGTTGTAAGGAGTGGATTGTCCACTTTGGTCCTTTGTTGGGGTTGGGGTTTTTTTTGTTTGTTGTGTTTTTTTGTTGTTGTTTTTGTTGTTGTTTTTGTTTTGTTTTGTTTTTTGTTTTGATGGGAAGAAATGAAAAGAACTTAATAAAGTTTAAGTCACAAAAAAAATTGAACATGTAACAGTAGCACCCAAAAACAATTAAAAACTATTTTGTTAAATACATTTAAAACTGTAAAATTGTATGATTGTAACTGGGAGACAGGATAAGCGCTGCAGGGAATCTGTTTAAAAATAAAGCAAACAAACAAACAAAAAAACTAATTAGCATTTATCACACATTAACAGAGATGGTAATTCACACTTCACCCCAACTGGGCAAAAACAATATATAAAGGAAAATCTTCAATGCTGTCTCCACTCAAGCTCACTGCGGTGCATGCGAAAGCAGCAAGAAAAAGATCAGTTTCCATGCATCGCCTTCGCTGTCTGCAACGATATAAAAAGAGTTACAGTGAAGATACAAATACAGTGAAAACAAAACAACAACAGACAGCCGCAGCCGTCACAATAATCTTCAGCTCTTTGCTGTAGAGTTAAGCCAGACTAAAACAAATTAAAATAACCACTGGTGTATCGGGATCTCGGCCCAGCAGCCAGAAACCCACCCAGGCAAAGCAGCAGCTTCTGTAGCTTCTGTGCAATCTGTAAGTTAAAGCAGGACATCACTTACACTGAACAGTTTACCTCAGAAGGAATATTCCTCCCACTCTGCTTCATATCTATTGTTCAGTTACCTGTCTCCAGGTTAGGGTCGCACACTAATTAGTATCGGCAAACAGTGATGGTGTCCACTACAAGTTTCTCCACAGGAAAAAAACAATGTTTTCTTCCTACAGGGGTACAAGTAACTTTAAACCACTACCAAACTACCATAACTCAAGTGGAACATTTTCTGTGACCTACCACTCCAATAGAAGGCTATGGGACCCACATCAAGCTGTCATAGAAAAGTTAAAAGTGCCAAACAGCACAGCTTGGACCAGGCACTCACACAGCTCCAGGTTCACTCAAGAGATTGACTAATTGCCTGCACCTTTGCTTATGAAAGGGAAAAACTCAGCCTCGCCTAACAGGGGCGGTTCCCAGTCTCAGGTCTCGCCTGTCACACATATGTCAAAATTGTGTTAAATTATGTGCATGTAAGAACAAAAACTCTGGTGCCAATTCTGTCTATTTGCATAGATGCAGGCTGAAATAAAGGCTCACACAAACCTGTTGCCTGTGTATAAACAAACTGTTAACAGGAGGATTACAAGCTAAGGAGGCTGATCCTCGAAGAACAACAGCTTACCACAGAAGAACATTGTGATCTTGGCATCCTTTGATTTCGGGAAGTGTTGATGAGTTCGTGACAGTATCATGCCTTTGTTTTATAATGCGACGCTACCACAGGGCCCAGCGATCGCAGGCATCCAATATTGATTTTTGTTGCTGTCCCTTGTGCACAGAGATTTCTCCAGATTCTCAGAAAATGTTGATAATATTATGTACTGTATTATGCACTGTAGACAAAGTCTTCACATTTACACACTGAGAAACATCTTTCTAAAATTATTTCACTGTTTCTAGATGTAGTTTTTTGGGTGAACCCATGCTCACCTTTACTTCTGAGAAACTGCCTGTTTAAGATGCTCCTTTCACACTCTATCACGTTACTGACTTGTTGTCAGTTAACATAATTAGTTACAAAATGCTCCTCCAAATATTTCTTTTTAGTAGCACTTACCTTTCCAGCGTTTTGCTGGCCCCATCCAAACTTTGAGATGTGTTGCTGCCATCTAATTTAAAACAAGCTAATAGTTTTCATGAAATAGCTAAAAGCCTCAGTTTTTAACATTTCGTATGCTCTCTGTGTTCGACTGTGAGTAAAATATGGGTTTATTACATTTGCAAATCATTGCATTCCATTCATTATTTGCATTTTACACAGCGTCCCCAATGCCTTCTTAACATACAAGAATTTAACTGGACAACAAACTGTATAAAGCTATAAAACAACATGGATATTATGATGTTAAATGACCGGTTAACCAGAGTTCATGCACCAACCAGAGTTCTGTAAATGCATAAATCTGAAACAACCTGTTTCAGATGTTATCAGTCCACCGAATGGACGTTAGAAGTGGGTGTCAGAAACTAAATGTACCTGTTTCCCCTTTGTGTGGTTTTAGTAACACAAAGGTTAAGTTTCTACAGGAAAAAATTATTTATTCTCAGAAAGTCCCATCGAGATACAAAGAGATGAGTCAGATGTTATAAATTAACATATTTTGGGCAGTTTCAACTTCATGCAGGAACAGCACAGGCACAGAAAGAGGAACGCCGTTAACACAGACCACACTGATTTCCTTCATAAAAGTCAAAACAAAGTATAATCTATGCGCAAATGTTCAGAAAAGCCAGCAAAAGCCTTTTGTGTACTTTCAGGATCACATATTTTCACTGCTATTTTAAGTGCGTTGGTGACGTTGGAATGCAGGACTCACTGTAGCAAACAAGTCCGACAAGTTCTAAAGTGTAAAATATGTTTATGGACGTCTCAACTCTGTTAAGGACAGAAACAGCACAAATGTTGAAAAAGCAAGGTAAAACCGTAATAATGTGAATACTGCAGATGGGAATACATGTGCAAGGTTCAGAGAAGCAACAAAAGATGACATAATCAGATTTCACAGATTAAACCAGTTTTTAGTACAAAGGCACAAAGAAAGTGAGCACATACTACAGATCATACAACTCATTATTAATCAAAGGTTCTGTATATTAAATAAAGCAATAAAGAATAAAGTGCTATACTCTTGTCATAATCATGCACGGTTACACAGGTATGCTCACCATTCCACTTATCATCATTTCCAGTTACAGAACGGATACTGCTGTTACTGGTAGTGAAAACGAGGGATTCGTTTCACTGCCATTCCACAAACACAACAGCAAAAGGTGTATAATCCAGAGTGTTTAAATAAAAACAGGTTGAACGCTTTACCTGGAACAGCACGATGGACAAGCTGATAAAAAACCCCAAAACCACCCAGTGTAATTCAACCTTTTTAAGTAAACACGGACACGTACGGTCTCGCAACATCTACAATACACTGTGATCATACACATAAAGGAAAAGACCTGGGTAATTTTCCTGTATAGGATTTTGTTGTATTTTGTATAAAAAAAAACTAACTAACATTTGATTATCTCAGATATATGTCAGACATCGATCCAGAATAAAGTGTAGTTTCTTTGTACGGTTGTGATCATATGTTGTATTAAAATACTCTGTCACTATCAGACAGCTAAATTAGGAAAAATACAGATTAAAAACAAAAGAAATTACATAAAAAAATATAGAGTGTATCTTGTAATTAAGATAAGCACATATTTCCTTCAAAGTTCACCATAGTATGATTTCTTCATATGTATTAGAGTGATTTTTTTTTAAATCAGTAGATTCACAGCTATAAAGGTAACCCTACTACAGTACTAAGTGCTCCTAAAACTCTGTTTTCATCACACACTGTATGCATTTTACTAGAACTGAGAAACTGTATACTGGCAATGTTTCCTGGATTATCTTGCATTTCAATAACAGGGCTAGTGCTTTTTACTGATGAATATCATCTACTGATCCACAGGGATCTTTGAGTCCCTCTTCCTCTTCGTCACTTGCTTGGCTGACAGAGACATTATCTAGCCTCAACCTAGCTCTCGTCACATACTCCTCTTCACTCCATCTTCTACCTCTCTCTGAAAGTAGAGGTACATCCAGCCCTCTTTCGTGATTGACACTAAAGTCATCTAGTAAGATATCAGATTGGTCAGAGTGGGAGGCAGACATGTTTGGAACGATGCTCTGTGGGGCATAAGCAGAGATTAAAGGCACATTCTCACAGTTATTTCCTTCCTCCACACCTCTGTTTGCCACTCCCTCCCTATCTGTGCTCCAGATCACCTCTCCATGCAGCTCTTCTCCCCTTTCTACTTCCTCCATTGTTTGCAGATTTAACCGAATGCTTACCACTAAACTTCCAATCTCTCCATCCTCCTTTTTATTGGCACCCCATTTAGCTGATCTCTGAAAAGACTGTAAACCTGCAGACAAACCCCCATGCGGAGGCATGGGGGTATGCAGGGGCATGGGGATTTGTCTGCATGCCCAAGAAGTGTTAGCCTGAGGAGCGTAAGCTCCACCAGAGTGAACGCTCTCAACTCTCCGCTCTCCATCATCACAATTCCCTTCTCTTGCTTCCTCTTCTCCTTCAACAGTCATTTGAGGAGCCATGCTGATACCCCCGTAGTCAACAGACAAATCATCCAAGGGTTCCTCTGGTACTAAGGGAGCCTCATGCCTCTGGGGGGAGTAGCTGGGTGGGGGATCCACAACTTGTGGAGAGTGGATGCGGTCTTTAGGGTCTGATATTGTGCTTCCTGGTGGCTCGGGGCCAATGAGGCTGATTTTGATGAGGTTGGAACTCTCAAGAGGGAACAAAGGAGAACTGTAAAAAGGAGGTAGCATCTGGAAATTGGAGGGGAAGGAAAAAGGTATGAAAAGTCTGATAATTTGCCTTTGAAACATTGCTGAAATGTATATCATTTATGTGAGATGCAATGCAATCGTCTCAGTTTGCAACTACAATTATGTCAGTGGGTCCCTACAGTGATTTGACACTGATTTAACACCATCCAACATGCATTGCCCAGTCTAGTGAACCTACATTAATTAAAGTTACGTGCAGGTTAGGTATTGAATTGTCAGTATGTTTATATGCATTTCTATTACCAGTATATTTGGACTGTGTTGGTCTTTCCCAGACAGGTAGTGATGGAAAAAGTAGCCAGCTGCAATGATTATACCAATGAACAAAGCTGGAACAACAATACCCACAATCACACTCTGCAGCTGCTCAATCACAGGGTCTAGAGAAAGAAAAAGAGGGTGAAGTTAGTAAAAATATTTATTCATCCAGTGTCCGATGACATTTCTGGGCTTCTGATGTGAATAGAAAATAATCTAAAATCTGAACCATTTCCTTGACCGACATATTTGGCTCACAAAGGGAAGTACCATACACCTGCAGAACAAACATTAATCGCTCTTCAGCTTTCATATCATGTTTATTGACATTCCTTTCTACATCTCAAACAGGGAGCCGAATATTCTCATTCACAGACACAGTCACACAATGGGCTTGTACCTTGAGGTGTGGTCATGCAGAGCCATGCAGAGGACTGGCAGTGGATTGACATCGAGAGGAATTTTGACTGTGCAGAAAAACAGTATTCCGTGTTGTACCTCATCAGGCGGTATTTGCACACGCTGCCAACAACCGGGAAATAGTGCTACAAACCAGCAAGCACACAGATTAGGCAGTGCTAGAGAGTGGGACGAGAGTTTTGTAAAAAATTGCTGCACAAAAAAAGGCTTATGTGGGTTTGTCGTCATAGCTAAGCAATTAGAAAGACTACAAAAAAATGAAGGTGTAGTAGGTGACTCAGTGCTCTACAAGGAAGTTTTCAATGTAATGTCTAGCGTGAATCTTTGTATTTGTGCTGGACAATCCTGTTTTTTTTAAATGAAAGCAATTCAGGGCAGACCAGGGAGGCAACGTCAGATCGAACAGATTCCTCCCAGAATTTAAAAACTTTTCTTAGTATCTCTAAGCGTTGGGGAGTCAATCTATAGTAGTCATATATATTTCTACTTGATTTATACCCACCGTGTAGTTCTGATGGGTGTTGTGAATAGAAAGGTTGTAAGTCATTTCGGGGTAGAGTGTCGCCATGGAAAGCGCTGGGGTATTGTTGTTTGGTGGATACCTCATCGGTCCCTTCATAGTGATGATGGCACTGTTGTTTTCGATTTCCACAGAAAGCAGTGGGGGCCCCAAAGTAGCTACAAGGTTGGATAAATCTTTGTTGTTTAAAGTGTAAACATGTTACATATGAAGTAATGCTTTTGTTCCTTTAACTTACTGTCCGTCTTTGGATCAAATCTCCTGGGTAAGAAAGCCCATTTGGAAAACGCTCCCCTCTCCACAGCACGAACTTTGGCATAGTAACCGTGATCCGCATCCCACATCGCACTGCTCAGATCACACCACGTTCGCACTATTTCTGTACAGTGCTGCACCGCCCTCCAGTTCATCCGTTGCCCCTTCTTACCTTGAATTTTGTCTCCATAGCTGGCAAAGACAAAGACCCAAACATTCAGAGGTGAACATTTGCACAGGTTGGGACACTAGAAGCAGAGTTTGCTTGTATAAGTCACAGTCAATAAAGAAAATTAACTTCAACATTTTCTTTTTTTTTTTTTTAGCCTTGCTGGAACTTTTTTTGACAATAAATACCTTTGGGACTGCATCCAGGCTAGTTCTTGGGAACTATATAGTAGCTATGATTTTTTTATTTAAACTCTAAAACATTTACTCACATGGCATATTGCACTGTGTAGAGCGTTTCATCTGTGCGATTGCCATTTCCTGGAAACCAATGCAGCACGTTCCTCAGATTTACAGAAGAGAAGGTGACATTGATGGGGCTGGGAACAGACTGGGAGACTGAGGGGAACGAGACAAGAGGTGAGGTGCCTGTCATCAGAATATACACCAGCTTCTGACCTTTAAACTTCTCCTGTGTTTAATGGTACTATTAAACTAGATGGCCACATATGACCATAAGGTGTGAGCTGTCACTACGATTCACTGCCGTTCAGACTTTGTTCCACCTCACACAGTACACTCGGCTCCTTATAAATCATTTCAAGTAAGCAAACACCATAAAAGTGTTTAGATAAAAGATTATCCACTACATTTTCTGTTTGCACCCTGATCAAAGAATGCCTTTTATGCTTTGATCTCAGGGTAAAAAACAAAACAAAACAAAAAAACTTTACAGAGTGACCTTACACTTAAAGTAGAGCGCCATGCACTCTCTCTCTCTCTCTCTGTGTGTGTGTGTGTGTGTGTGTGTGTGTGTGTGTGTGTGTGTGTGTGTGTGTGTGTGTGTGTGTGTGTGTTAACAAAACCAAACTGGTTTGTAGCTCTAACAGCCGCTTTCTATGTGTACGTAATGTGGACGAACTGAATTCCAATGTGGAAATGCTGTCAGAAGAAATTTAAAGCTTAAATTGAATAAACGCCATAAAACTTACCGGACTAAATGAAAACAGTGGAAACAAAGAATCCCAGCAGCCACAAGGTAACCACAAAGAAAACAGATATTAGGATTTAAATGCAGACCTACCTGTGGAGTGCAAGCTATAAAAAATGAAAAAAGTGAATATAGTCAACATCTTTGTACGGAGTCGTCATGTTTTCACAAACACAAGAAAGCAAATATTTCCAGTCCCCTCGGCAGGTTCCCCCCAGCTCCTCATCATAGTACACCTGCCCGCAGTTCTCTCGATTAAAGGAAATTAAAACCACGCACTCAAGGTTAAAGTGAAAGAATGTAGCTGAAGTCGGGAGGGTTACATGAAACTGCCAACCAATGAAACCCCGTGGATAGCAGTTAAAAGAATCCCTGCGACCTAACAGGTTTCCGTGTTCTTTATGGGGGAAGGAATGCTACCTCACTCGTTCGTGAACAGTTCACCTGTGAGCCGCGCGCGCGCGTGTGTGGGCGTGCCCACGTCTATTGAGGTAATAGTCTACAAAAACTAAGCTTAAGTTCAAGTACTTAGTAAACAATCAAATCCACTTCAATATGTAGAAAGAAAAAAAATACATTATACGTGGCTCATTTCCAAATAAATCCGCGAACTGTGTTTAGTTTTGCTGTGGTGTGTGGAGGCTGTTACGTGGGAGCAGGTATGAAACGGTTTCCTTAAGATGTTCCTGTGGCGTTTTTCCGGGTAGCAGCCTGGGTAATAAGGTGCTCCATGTTATTTCCTTAGTCTCCCCCCAGCTAATATCCTCTTTCTCTCTAAATACACTGTCAAATGAGATAAGATATTAAAAATTAATATTGACCATACTGAGTTAAACCTGGGTAACCCATTTGCAAAGAGAAAACTGTTTTGTTTAAAGTGTAAACATTTACTCTTACTCTTCTTCATCACACCACAATTATTCCACCACGAACTTCACGAAAGCCATAAACAAAACATGGAAAAATCAATTAGCAAATATCGAGAAGAACAGCAGGTACTCAAACATTGTCCATTGTGACATCTGGTGGCCACAGACCTGTCTTAGTGAAGGGACAGACTTTTGAATACAGATTTTAAACTCTTAAAAATGCAAGCATTGTGATACATATTTGAAATATATATATATATATTATTAATGTGTAACTTTATTATTAGCAAATTACTGAGGTATGATAATTCAAATTTATTATAATAATAAAAATCTAATAAAAAAAACAACAAACAATGGGGCGGAACTGTTCCGTTTGTGTTACCGTTGCATGCACGGATTGTTTTTGCCATCGCGCTTCTCATGCGGCGGCTTTCATTCTGTTTCCTATTAGCATTTAGCTTGTTGGGAGTATCGTCTGTGCTCCCGTAGAGGAGTAACGGGTTTGAATTGTGGGATGGTTCGTTGAAAAATTGTCTTTTGGTTGCAAACATGGCGCTTTCGATGGAAACGCAGCTTCAGAGCATCTTTGAAGATGTTGTGGTAACTTGCATCTTTGTTGACTGAGTGGCAGCCGAGCTAACATTAGTTAGCATTTCAGATAACTGTAGTAGTATTTTCTATTTACTGAACTTGCTTTGGCTTGCAAATGAGCAGTCCTAAATATAACCAGATAGTGTTTTTATTTTATGTCCCCAGCTCGCTAATTTCACATATGAGAATTAACAGCAAAGGGTGCACTGTTAACATCACAAGTCTTCACTTACGTTAATGCATTTTTCATTTTCTTTCTTTTTTCTTAGAAAACTGAGATGATAGAAGAGGCCTTTGCTGGGTAAGACTGCTCTGAATTCATGTTAATAACGCCTGATATTGTGTAATTGCATTGTTATTGTTAGTGCTGCTGGATGTTTTAGCAGTAAGACCATACATACACTCACAGGCCACTTTGTAGGTAGGAGAAACATTTCTCAGAGATTTTGGTCCATATTGACATGAGAGCATCACACAGTTGCTGCAGATTTGTCGGCTGCTCATCCGTGATGTGAATCACCTGTTTCACCACACCCCAAAGGTGCTCTGCTGTGGAGATCATTTGAGTACATTGAACTCATTGTCATATTCATGAAACTAGTTTGATGTAATTTGAATTTTCAGACATTCTGTGTTATCCATCAGTAGATGGGTACACTGTGGTCATAAAAGGATGGACATGGCCAGCAACAATACCCATGTTGGCTGCTAAAAAGTGTGCCAAGAAAATATCCCCCAAACCAATACACCACCGCCAGGAGCTTGATCTGATAGAAAGCAGGATGGATACATGCTTTTGTGTGTGTGTGTGTGTGGGGGGGGGGGGATGTAGCATTTGGACCCTGCCATCAAAGTGTTGCAGCAGAAATTGAGACTCATCACAGCAGGCAATGTTTTTCCAATCTTCTATTGGCATCCATTATGTTACTCAGCCGCTGTAGCCCATCTGCCTCGGGGTTTGACATGTTGTGTTCAGAGAGGCTCTTCTGAATAGGGTGGTTGTGTTTAGTGGAGTTGCTGTTTTGCTCCTATCACCTCGAAGCAATCTGGGCATCGTCCTTTACCCCAACAAGGCATTTTCCCCCAGAGAACTGCTGCTCGCTGCCTTTTTTTCTGTTTTCTGGACCATTCTCTGTAAACCCTAGAGATGTGTATATATGGGGAAAATCCCAGCAGATCATCAGTTTCTGAAATACTCAGACCAATTTGTTTAGCACCAACAATCATGCCATGTTCAAAGTCACTTAAATCACCTTTCTTCCTCATTCTGATGCTCAGTTTGAACTTAACTAGGTCGTCTTGACCATGTCCACATGCTTAAAGGCAGATAGGTGCTGTCATGTGATCGATTGATTACATAACTGCATTGAACAGATGTAGCTAACAGAGTGGCCGGTGTGGTATGTTAAAATGTACAGAACCAAATGAAATGCTAAAATTAAGAAGTGTGTTTTTAGGATGTTTATGGACACTCCCGAGGATGAGAGGACTAAGCTGATCAGTTGTCTTGGAGCCTTCAGACAGTACTGGGGAACCCTGCCACAGGTTTTTACACACACACATACACTCCCACCTGCTCATACCTTCATGCCTGAGATTTTTCAGTTGCCCCAATGTCTTTCTGCAGGAGTCTCATGAACAGTGTGTGCAATGGATTGTGCGCTTTATACACAGTCAGCACAGCCCCAAGAGGATCTCCTTCCTCTATGACTGTCTGGCAATGGCTGTGGAGACCAGTCTATTACCACCCAGGTACACACAGACATATAGTGTGAGATTATTTCACACCTAAAGAAGTAAAGTGGATTCAAAGAATGATTTATAATATGTCCATAAAATAATTCATTATATTTAATTTATCTGTTTTATGACATCCCAATAATGAGTTGCTTGTAACTGTATTTATTATGTTTGAAGCTGTGACATAAACTGTCATTTGTCTATCGTATGAATCTGCCTGTCTTTAGGATGGTGTGCATGGCCTTAATAAGCTCAGACAGTTTGGAGTGGGAGAGGACTCAGTTGTGGGCATTAACTTTCAAGCTGATCCGCAAGATCATCGGGGGAGTGGACTACAAGGTTTCTGACATGAAGCTTCTCGCATGCAGACACATCTGGATCGATTCTTCCAAACTGTTTTAGAAGAATATCCTACAATGTGTCATACATTTGAAAGTCGTTCTAAGCTTTCCACGTGAGACACTTGTTCATGAACTCTTTTGTACTTGTTGTGTCAGGGTGTTCGGGACCTGTTGAAAGCTGTGCTGGATAAAATTCAAACCATTCCTACCACTGTCAGCTCAGCTATAGTCCAGCAGCTTCTGGCTGCCAGAGAGGTACCCAACTTTTATGTCATTTTTGATGGTTTATTTGAATACGTTTTAGGTTTACTTATCTTTGCTCATGTTGCAGGTGGTCGAATATATCCTGGATAGAAACGCCTGTCTCCTTCCAGCCTACTTTGCTATCACAGAAATCAGAAAACTGTATCCAGAGGGGCAGCTCTCACACTGGGTGAGTGTTTGTGTAGCTATATGTAACATCATATGTAACGTTATATAGTCTCAGTTTTTTTTTTGTGAATTCCTTTTCATCTCTGTGCATTTCATTTTCAGCTTTTGGGCAGTTTGATATCAGACTTTGTGGACAGTTTTAGACCCACAGCCCGAATCAACTCGATCTGTGGTAAGAGGATCTGGTTGCTTCCCCTTTTATGGATTCCTGGACATTTAAATAAGCCGCTTCTTCATTTGAAGTGTTGCTATTATTGGGACAGCCACTAGAAAGTGAATGAAAACTAAAAAGACAGTTTGTAGTTATTTCTCTCATGTAGTCAATCTGGTATGTACACTCATTTGTTGTCTCCATGTGTCCTCACAGGACGATGCAGCCTGTTACCAGTGGTCAATAACAGCGGGGCGATCTGTAATTCCTGGAAATTAGACCCCACCACTCTCCGCTTCCCTCTGAGAGGCATGCTGCCGTTTGACAAGGTAACAAACGCACTGTACTTATACACCACGCACACCTTTACACGTACAGAAGTTTGATCATGATTTGTGTGTTTTCTTATGTAGGACCTCTTTGAGCCACAAACAGGGTTGCTACGCTACGTGCTAGAACAGCCTTATTCAAGAGAGATGGTGTGCAACATGTTGGGGCTCAACAAGCAGGTAAAACAACCTTGTCTTCTTTTGTATTTGTCCCTTTGCCTCTATACTAGGCCCTCCAAATGCCCCCACTTTTCCTGCCCTGTTATTTTAGTCTTACCCTCCTTTATCTGCTGCTCTTGCTGTTTCCCTTATCCTCCACGATCTTTGCGTTGTAATTCGGCACGGGTTCTTTACTTTTCTTTGCCACCCTCCTTATATCCTTCTCCCCTCACACCTCTCTTTTACCTTGTTTCCCTTGTAGTCCTTATAACACACCTATATAAGAACAAATGTAAAGCAACGCTGTGAGCTTGGCCCGTAATGCACTGGTGTCGGTTCGCCCTGTTGGGTTCATGCAGTTTCAGCTCAGCCCAGTTCACTTAGCACAACCATCCACACAGTGTGGCCAGCTGTCATTGAGTCCAGACAGTTTGGCATTAACACAAATATGTCTGTGTAGGTTCTCAGTCATCCGGGTCATGGTAATCTAAGGAGCTTTTAAGGAAAAGCGACTGGACTTCTTTACGTGTCTTGAAGAAGAAGCTTCTTCAGATGAGAGATGAAACGTCTTCAAGACACTTAAAGAAGTCCAGTCGCTTTTCTTCCAAGCTCCTTGGATCGTTAACACAAAGCTATAATCAGTGCTGACTGTGGATTTTTCTTTATATTTTGACTCTGAGTAAATAACCCAGAATCTGGTTTATATATCTGAATTGGCTGAGTTGACGCTAACTGTGCTGAACAGACAGTGAACAACCTAGCTACCTTAGTCACCACTTTCTTTTCTGTCTCTCCTTCCCCCGCCCCCTCCTCTCTCCGTTTCATCCTCTTTCTTTGTTTCTCTTCCTTTTCTCTCTCTTTTGTCCTCTGGCTGTGTGTTGTATTTGTCTGTCTCTCTGCCATGCGCTCTCTAGACTCTGAACATTGCCCAGGTATGTCCTCTTCCTGGTTGCCTGACCGACCCAACTAACCAGCTCATTGGACGCTTAGCTTTTTTTTTTTTAAGGCACACTGACAACCTAAAACTGGGAAACTGGAGAAATGAAGAAAAACTTGAAGTGGAACAAAAGAGAAACATAACAGAGCTTGAGATGGACACAGCAGGGCTCCACAAATGGCAGACTGATGTGGTTAAATAAATATTTGACAGGTGCACTGTTAGGCAGATATTAAAGATTACCAGAACAATCAGTTTAATGGGAAGCCAGGGAGTCTTTGAATCATTAACTGCACATGACTTGTTCTATTAACAGGTTGCTGTGTACATATTTTAATAATGCTTGTTTGCTTTGCATCCCACCTTATCTCTGCTTTCAGTGTTACAGAATAAGAACAGTAGCCATAAACTATATTAATGATTTGTTTGTTTGTTTTTTTATCCCCCTTCATATTTTCTGTTAATATTCAGTATATATGATCTTGGCGATAAAAGCACTTCCCCTTGATTATAATTATTTAGGCTTAGTTAAATTGTGCATTTGATAAATAGATGTAAAATAGGTCTGTGATTAGTCATGATTACCACTGAGGTTGGGGGTTGTCCATCAGCTGAAAGCTTTCAAGCTCTAAGTTGCTCAGTAATGTTTAGTACTTGGATTTCTTCTTAAAATATTTCTGCATAATTCTATTTACTCATTAATGAGCAATACTCCCCAACTTTGCTTCAGTGTGGCCCAACAGATGCTGTCGATTAAAATTTTTAGTTTGCAATCCCAACGTCAGCTGAGCTAACTGACACTGATCACACAGATACAGTCCAGACTGAGAGAGCTTCAGCTTCTCTTAGCCTCAAAAGAGCTAATTTAGTTCCAGCTAAAAAGCCGACCTTAATTATTTCTGACTTTAAACCCTGCTGTTGACATTTCAAGTCCTGCTGCACGGCATGTATGGATGTAGTCTGGTGCTTGCCTGTTGTTAGCAAGGTCCTCCCGTGTCGGACCTGCTGCTGCTTTCTGTTGTGCTGATCGGGGGCAACACTGAGCTATTTTGACTAAACAGTGCTCCTGTCTTTGGCGGTTAATACAGTCTGTTAATTGTTATGTTTCTTAGAGAGTAAGCTTGCAAATCAGGCAACAGCTAGCCATGTGGCAGACAGTGACTAAAGCTGACTACAGACCCAGACAGAAAGGGTAGTGTGCACCACGTAACCTTAGTGAGGTTAGGTTAATTATTGAATATAAACTGTCCACAGGTGTGAATGTGAGTGTGGATGGTTTGTCTCTCTGTGTGTTTGACCTGCCCTGGGTGTAGGGCCTCTCACCCCACAACCCGAGTTAGATAAGTGGAAGAAAATGGATGGATGTATGAAAATAGAAAAATACAAAAAGCACATAAAACACAACGGAAATAGAACGAAATCTCACAACAGCTCGCAAAAAAAAGAAAAAACACAATGAAAGTGTTTTCGTGGTGACAATAATGTGAGGTGGAAATGTTAAGCTAAGAGTAAACGGCTAATAGCAAACATGCTGCTGTAGTATTATACGAACCATGTGATTAAAACACACATTACCTGCATCTTTTTCTCCTCAGCAGTAAGTGGGTCTCAGTGCAGTTTGCATGTTTTGGTTTTTGTCTCCCCAAAAACACTTTTGTTGTGTTGTATACATGTGTGAGATTGTTTGTTTGTTTTGTTTTTTTCCTAGTTATGGCTTGTGTGCCTCTGCAGCACGTTTTCTTAAGTAGCAATGCGTGTGACCTCTCAGGGCCACCGTACAGCTGGCTTATAAACCAAAACGTTTTTTTCTCTTTAGGTTTGAGATGGATTGGATTTTTGTTACAGGTCAAAATCATTAAATAGGGGGTGGCCTGTGAGGACTGCAGTGCTTTATTGCATTTGCATAGTTTTTGGTTATTGTCAGCAGGTCAGTGTAACATTTGAATCCAGACACCACAAGCGTTATCCACTATGATTGATAAATGAGATGCTACCTGAGTTTATCTTCCTGAAAATGCGTACATTGATTGCAAGCTCATTGCGTTGTGCTGGTTGATGATGGATTAGAATAAAAAAATAAATAAATAAATAAAAAGTCAGGCTGTTGACCAGTTACAGTACAGACTAGCTGCTGGTTTTATTGCTGGTTTTTAGATATATCATTGGGTGATCCGTGTGCCTGATTTATTTGTAGACAACAGATATGGCTGTGGATCTCTCTCTTACTCTTTTCTCTATCTGTTTGTTGCCTTTCTCTCTCATTCTGTGAGCATGTGTGTGTTTGGCTGCGGTGGAAGAGAAGCTGTGCTGAAGGCCAACGCAAAAGAAAAATCTGATGGTCATTTTCACAGCTACTCTTCTGCCTCCCACTCACACCTTTGTCCCTTCCCAGACCTGTTAGTCTGCATGTGGAAATGTGTTGCAGTGGCTGGTTTGCTGTTTTATGCTGTGTCTTTAGTGCCGTATCTGACGTGTTCGTGCTGTGCTGTTCAGTCCCTCGTGTTCCAGTGTAAGAAGGGCTCTGTTAAGAGGCCTGACGTGAATGTGAAAGCCTGCAGTGCAGAGATCCTCACTCCTTCTGCTCTAATTTTGCCTTTTTACATGTACAAGATGGAACAAATGTGAAGGCCATATGTCAGGATATTGTGCAGGATTTATATAAAATCATAGTTCTTTTAAAATTATATAATAGTGTTATAACAGACCCAGGGACATGACATATCAGCTACCTCATATAGTAGAACAGGGGCTGTGTGGATTGTAAGTGAAGCCTATAATATTACTATTATTATTATTATTATTAGCCCTTATTATTATTATTATTAGCCCTTATTAGATGGAAACAGGAAAAAAAACCCTCTCATTACCTCTAACTCTCCATTTCTTTTCCTTTTTTTTTTTTAACCCCACCCGTCTACACATAGATGCATTTTTTTAAAGTCTACGTG
>VOQK01020347.1:18022-34660 GCA_015052645.1 Benitochromis conjunctus
AGGGTGTATACCTGGGTCATCTTCTCCCTGTTGGCTTTGGGGTTCAGGGGGGCCTCTGTGAGCAGGACGGGGTGCTCCTCAGGGGCAACTCTCAGCTCGTTGTAGAAGGTGTGATGCCAGATCTTCTCCATGTCATCCCAGTTGGTCACAATACCGTGCTCGATGGGGTACTTCAGGGTCAGGATACCTCTCTTGCTCTGGGCCTCATCACCAACATAGCTGTCTTTCTGACCCATACCCACCATCACACCCTGAACAAGAAGATCAGTTTTAGTTAAAAAGTAAAAAAGAAATTACAAAATGTTGAAATTCAAGGTGTTTACCAAGTGATGGCTGAACTAAATTAACGTTAACAGTTTATTTTCTTGATTTAGGCATTCAAATGTGACATGAGTCACAATTTAGCTAGCATTAAAAGCAGACATTCGCTGTCACCAACCTGATGCCTAGGGCGACCGACGATGGAGGGGAAGACAGCACGAGGGGCGTCGTCTCCGGCGAATCCGGCCTTGCACATACCGGATCCGTTGTCAACAACCAGTGCGGCGATTTCATCTTCCATGGCTGAACTGTTGAAGAAAAAAGATTAACACTCAAATCTGCGGCCGTTCCGCTTTCACTTCCTGTTAACTAGCGGAAATTCACGAGTTCGACCGCTAGGTGGAGCTCGTGCCCCACATTCCGAGTAAGCCAGACAAAAGGAAGTGGCGCTGCGTTCTGTTATTACCATATAAGGACATGGTTCGGTTTTGAGCAGCTTTGCGGCTACCGGCGCGTGGCGCGACGCCAGAGCGGCAACGCACGGCAAGAGGAAAAAAAAAGAAAAAAGAAGGAACAGTCCACATTACAGACGAGCCGACAGACCACTCCCTTCATTTTACTATCGTTACAACCAGCGCCCTCCCATTGTTGCTTAATCACGCTCGCTTTTATGAATCTTCCAAGTCCTTTGAGTGAATATCACTGCGTCATGCAGCAGCACACTCATTGCACACCACGAGACACTTGAAAACGTCTTTAGGGTTTAAAACGAAAAAGACGAAGTCTACGATTACTTAATACTGGAGCTAGTTTATGAGAAGAGAAGTTGCATAATGAACTTATGCCGACTCATGAATGGTCACAAGCGCTTGACTGGTGATCCATTTCCTGAAAGCCACGCCTTTTCTCGGAGTGGACGATCAGGCGATTGATTGGCAATTTCCTCATTTCTTTCTTGTCAAACCTAAGAAAAGACTTCACAGCTCGGGACATGTTCATTCACCTGAGCCATTAATCAATTTATCGCCTTAAAAAAATAAAAAAAAAAAGAAAAAAAGCTAGGCCTTCTACCTTTTTACTGCAAGCGCTTATAAACTGATACTAGGTCAGATTTAAAAAAGAAAAAAAAGAAAGGAATTCAGCTTTTAAAGGCGTGTGGGAGTATCCAGGATAAACGAGAGCGACTTAAAACTGCAACCGCTGCAAATCTGAAGGGCGTGCTAGCATGATGTGGCTAGGCTAATATGCTAAAGTAGGTCACACCCCGCCGCATCGGGTGCACAAAGGGAGCAGCCGGGATCCAGACAGCCTCAACTCGGAAACCCTTTTCAAAGTACCCTGCCTGGGATCAAATGACAGATGTCGCCACAATCCTGCAAAAAAGTTGCACGACAACACGGTGACAAACACCGGTTTAAGCGCAACCGTTAACTTACAGGATGCCATTTACTAGAAGCCGGCTCCATTGAAAAAGCACCTGTGAATCGCAGCAGCAGCGCTAATGAACTTGTCTCCAATCATAACCGCTACTCGTTTTTAAAAAGCCAAGCACAGTATACCGATACTGCTGTTTAACAATCAATTAATCAATACAATTCTTGCATGGGAAGACAAAGAACCGCGTGGTCCCCGACGACAGTTTGCATTAAGGTGAATAAATTCATTCATTTTTACATGAAATAAACAAATCAGCTCCTTGTTTACTCGATAAACATCTTAAAATAAGAATCTATAAATAAAGATTTTTCCGTCTCCTTACCTTTGGGTGGGGGGCTTTTCGCTTTAAGGGAAACGGTTTCAGGCAAATGATATCCCGCACAAGCTGTGAGTGTGACGGCGCTCAGAGTGAATCCGTTAGCTGTGGGCGCTTGTTTTTTATACGGCGTCAGTCGCCTGGCTCTAGCCATAAAAGGTAAACTTTCGGAATTGCGCCCTCTGATTGGTCCGGCGTCATGCACTGGGCACGTCGCGTGCACGCTGTGGTGCACCGAGCGTTCGCGATTCGAGAGAGAGAGACAGAGAGAGAGAGAGAGAGGGAGGCGATAATAGCAAAGGATTGGAGAAAATAAAAGGGAAGGGATTTCTGTGGCGAGGCCTAGTAAGTCTTAATGTGTAGATATACCGCTATATGTTCAGGTTAAATGATGTTTATTAAGAGTGAAATATGTTCCTGCTGCACCTGCTCGGAGCAGTTAGTTATAAACACATATGAACGTTAGCAGAGCTCAGCACCCAGGACTCCTCCCTGTGGAGGCTGCAGAGGCCTCAGGCTTCTATATCAAAAGGCTGTCCTCCCTCCGGGTTATTCAGCCTGGAATAACCTGGCATTATTTGATATTTCAGACATCGAAGTAGGGTGGGGGTGATGCTGAGGTTGCCATCCACTTTGAAAGGCAGATGTGAGCCCAGTGGGAGTCATGGCCACTGCATCACCAGGTCAAAAGCTTAATGCACACAGAGCTGTGGAGCTGCCCCGCCACAGGCTGGGGGGGGAATGACCAGTTTGTTGTGTGTAAGGCCACCCCCTTCTGCCAGCTGTTTCTTATAAAGTTCATTTGTGGATCAGGTATTTGTCCTTCATGGGTGTCAGGTGTCCTGTCACTAGCTACCTCTTCCTCTCTGTTTGAGATACAGCAGCATGATGAATGTGTGTCATTTAAGGGGATAATTGGGGGGGGGGTCTCATGCTTGTCTCAAGTTTTTATGCTCCTATTGGTTATTATGGGTGTGATTCCTGCTGATTGCTATGAAGCAGGAAGTATTAAAACTCCCTGCTCTATCAGACAGAAAATCAGCACTTCCATGCCTCTAGCTTAATCACTCAGTAGAGCCCCTTTGATTGACCTTTATTTAAAAACAAAATCCAGGTTTTATTTACCCATTTTAGATAAAACACAGAGCCACACACACTGCTCCCATTTCCACTTCCTGTTCTTGTGCAAGTAGACTTTAAAACGTGTGATTTTCAGCCTCCCTGAGCGATGGGCCCAATCGGACCCCCGTCACAGACTTATGCTGCGAAGTTGACCTTGGGCCTGCGGGCAGGCGACTTTCCATCCCAGATTCACCTCTTTATAAAGGTTTAACATTCAATCATGCCACAGTGTGAAGGGTTAAAGCTTTTTCTTTAACCCCACTCTTCCTCTCTGGTTCCCCATTCCTCTCTCATCTATCTCTCATTAAATTCAAACAGCCTGCACACCAATCCATTCATCCATTCATTCACTACACAAGCATGCAGGTTATAAAAATGGCGAGGTGGCCTTAGTACCATTTAAAGCCACACTCACAGCAGCTCCTTCTCTTACCCCCCCACACCACTTCCCTTTCCTCTCTCAGTTGCATCAACTCTTGTGTATCTCGTTGTTCCTGCCCTCTGTTCTTTGTCATGTTGACTTTAAATGGCTATTTAAATGGACCCTTATGAGCCTCTTGTAAATGAGCTACGGCTTCCGGTAGTGTGAAACGGTGCAGAGTGAGACGTAGGCATTTTAACCCTTTTTCCGGGCTGAACTTTAATACTTGGTGGTGAAAACATTTGTTTAAAGCGAACAATCAAGTGTTGGTTTGTGCACAGACTCATGCAGGTGCAGTTAGAGGACTTGCGCATGCAGGGAAGAGCGCAATCTAAATGTCTTCTGGCTACACCTGCTAATTCACAGGCCTTAAATCTCGCCTAGACTTGAGTAATGTTGCCTTAAACGCCTACAGCTTTATTCATGTTTGTTTTATCTGTATTAAAGTTGCATTTCTAATGAATAAAATAATAAATTCAAAAAAACAAAAGCATGAACCCAGTTAATGGTGGTTTGAACAGAAACCAGAGGACTGTGTCTCCATGTCCACGCTGTAATGGTGTAAACAGGGATTGGCTGGGAAATGTTTAATCCGGCCTCAGGGAGTGCCTGTGGGATTTTGAATTCATAGTGTGTCTATGCAACGCACATACGTGCATAGGTGAGTCATTGTTCCAACCCACAGCTCCAGCTCCTACTTTGATTCAGGGGAAAAGCATTTAAAGGAGGATCTGTTGTTTTTTTTGTTTAGTTTTGAACTATTCCAAAAAGAAGCTTTCCATCATTTACAGTTCAGCATAATTACTACTGATGTGAGGCTGGACCTCAGTGCGGGCACTCAGTGCATTCCCAGTCTTTTAAGACAGTTTTTTCTGATTGGTTGCCATCACAAACAGAAGGTTTTGGCGCCGGGTGGGCGTGGCTTCTGTGCTCACTCCCAGAGCTGTGTACCTGACATGGCCATATTAGGTCATGTCAGGTACACATGATATCCGTTCTGTGACGTCATGCAGGGCCAAGAGGATAAAAAAGCATTCAACTTGAGCTTTTGGTTCAATATTTAAACCTGTGGCTACATTTAATATGAACATCGCAGCGGCGACAGCGGCGTCGGAGCTTCTTCGCTCACTCCTGTATAAAGAATCAAAGCGGAGCTCAGGTTGTCAGTGTTGTCAGTCAGCTTGGGCAAGCATGTATTTATGTATGTTTGTGTACAGCTCTCTGGTTGGAAGTGAGAGGTCTCTGGTTAAGTGCTATGTTGTCAACACTCTTCAGTGGGAATGTGTACTCGCCAAGTGCTTGGAATACTGTCCTGGAAAGCCTCCTCCTCCTCCTCCACCTCCTCTCGTGTATCATAACAGCATGTGTGTGTATGTTGTGTAAGTGCGTGTTTGTGCTTACACCCAGTGTGCCAGCTGAATACAAGCTTTGACCCAGGGCCCCTGCTGCCAAGATCCTTACTGCTATAAAGCCACCTAATGCATTTTTCTGGGGATTTTTTTCCCCCCCAGATGGGAGTTTACACGCAGTCACTTGAGGTGTTGTGTATAATAACTATTACTGCGATCACTGGTTTTCTAAATAGACCACTTGTCAAGCTAAGTGACACTTTAATGAGAGAAGTGAGTGAAGAGTCAGGGAGGGTTAGCCACTAGACATGGAAATACGCCTGAAAAGGTCCATCTTTTCTTTACAGCATGGATCCGCCACAGGACCCAATGAATCTGCTGCCAGCAGCCCCGCTCGAGTCCACCTCCACAGGTCCCGTGTACATGCCAGAGTCCGAGCTGTTTTGATGACACAAGGAAGACTCGCACGGTATCAGGCAAGTGTTTTTTATGTCATGGCAGATCCGTGTGTATTATGTAAGCACGCCAACAGGTGATCTTGTTGGCTGTTTTTTGGCCGAAGCCATGTATTACCCCGGCCACGTGACGAGTCAATCAGTAACCCAGTGACCGCAGCAGCATTTGTGTTTATGTGTTCTTTAAGTGACAGGAGCGAACCATGACCTTGTACTATCTTTGCTGACTCTGCTTTTATGTGTCTGAGTAATTTAGAGCTCACCGGCGAGCTTTACATAGATCTGACAGAGTGTGTCTGTGTGACTGGCGAGAAACAAACAGTGCTCTTTTGCATGAAAACACACACAACCTTGCAAAGTGCACTCTAGTCACGTGTCTCTGTGTACACTCACTGTTGGCCAGTGATTTGAAAAAAACAAAACAAAACAACCCTGCTGTGACGTCACCAACTCGGGTTTTGCTCTTCAAATAAGGTAAGCAACCAGTCGGCCGGCAGCGACAACACAGAGCGACGCCACTCCCTGAGTTGCTAAACCCGTCCCATCGTGACTTCCTGTTCCTCTTATGAGTAAAGATGCCACAAGTTTCCCTTTGCTCTCAACCCGGCAAGGCCATTATTGGCTAACTCGCTCGCACTGTAACCTGTTTTGGCTCTTGTCTACACTCATGCGTCTCTTCTTCCTCTTTCTGTCTCCTTCATCATCAGGAGAAATAAGACAGTCCACACCATGTTTGTGGACCTGGCCCTGAGGCTGAAATCAAGGCTTTTTTCTATTTTTCTATTGTTCTGTGTAGGAAGGTTAGAGGAACCACAAAAGGCCTTTAGTTGCTGATGACTAAAGCCGGCTATAGAGGCTGGACAAGAATCATACACAGTTACACATCAGCTGCCTTGAGTCTTACTGTTACTAGACTGCAGCTCAATACAAAAAACATTAGTTGCAATTAGCTTTGCCAGAGGCTGAAAGCACAATGTTGATGTCAGATGAGGGATGGGAAGCAGTGATGGCGAGAGCGAGCGATAAAAGCGATAAAACCATCAAATGGGATCTTGGTTGAAGCTAAGATGGAAATGGGAGCAGAAGAAGATGTCGAGAGGCGTCTTAATGTCATCTTGGAAATGCATCCTGTTTGTCGCCCGCAGGAGTTTCACTCTTGGTTTCCTGCGAGTGTTTTGTGTGACAGAGCAGCAGGAAAAGAGGAGGCCATATTAGCTTCCCGGTTACAAGCTTAAGGTGGATGTAGCTATCTGGGGGATTTTATCCTTTAGATTAATGGCAAAGTAGTTTAAACAAATACTTTGAGTACACTTTCGGTTTCTGGGGATTGATGCCAGCAGCAAGTGAGCACAAATACGAGAAATAAGGGAAACAGCAACTGTGGCTCTCTGCAGGAGAAAAGGAACAACAACAGCACCTCTGCAGCTCAGTTTAGCTTCAGGGGAAAAGAACTAGTTGCTGTTTTCCATGGTGCTCTGTCCTGAATCCCCACACTATGTCCTGTCCACACACAGGCTATTTCCTCAACTGCCAGCTGCTCAGAACCGAGCCGAAAGGATGTTTTTTTAATATAAAGACAAGCTGGCTGTTTTCCCGTTTGCACTTTCCCTGCTAGGCTAAGCTAACTGGCTGGCGGCGTTGTGCCAAAATATTATTGCCCATATTTAAAATGTTGCAAATGACTTGTTGGTCTATAATCTGTGAAACATATGTCAAACATAAGGTATCTCTCATAAATGCCACAAAGTTATTTTGAGCCACAAACAACATTCCTGTCACAAGGCAGAAGCTACAGTCCATTTTTGACAAAATGACTTTCATATAGCCTTTATATAACCGGCTAAAAAGTCTCACTGACATTAAAATGTTCTTTTTTAATAGAGGTCAGGCAAAGAGTGCAGCAGAAATTACAAGAAATATAACATCACAGTTGTATAAAGATATTTTGAGTAGGGACTGGATTGGTTACTGTGTAGGTACAATAACACAAAGTTGTAAAGATACTTCCAAAACTGGTCATTTCTTCAGTTACATATGTCAGTATAACTCATTGATGAATCCCACTGACCCCAGTCTATTTACCAAAATAAGACAGTACACATAAAAAACACACAGAAACATCAGAAATCAGTTTTTGGCACAACACTGGCTCTGGTGTTATATTTCACTGACATCAGTGAGAGTCTCGTGTATCCAAGTAAACTTCTGGTGTTTGTCTTTCTTTTTTCTTACTGTCATCTATCCGCCCATTTTGCTAAGCAGACATTTCTTTTCCCCTCTCAAACACACACACACACACACACCCATTTGTTTCCCTCTTGTCTTTGCAGCCTGATGAAAAGTGACTGGCTGACCGATTGTTTGCCATCTGTGACTGGTCATAGTTTCAGAGAGGGAAGCCCTATTCACCGTTCTTCCCCAGTCTCGCTCCCTTCCACTCCGCCACCCTCCCCTTTGCGATGCCGCCAATGGATTGGTCGTCTGCAGCGTCATTGATCCGCAGGTCACCGTGGTGACAGTCTGACTCCAAGGCACGGGCCAGTTACCAGCTGTGTGTGTGTGTATCTGTGTGTTGTGCCTGCCAGCTGGCCAGTTCGTGCTTCAATTGGATTAGCTTCCCATTTACGGCCTAAATGGATTCTTAACTCCATCCCTCCCCACCCCCCAACCTCATGACTTCTTAAATGCGCTTGCTCAGGCACACAAACAGTGTACTGACCACGCCCCACGCTGCCACCCTGAAGGTATCTTATGTCATTTATCCTGACGCATATATCATATATATAAATAATGCATGAAACTCTTAATTGTCTTTTGTGATTCCTGGCATTTTGAGATCCTCAGATGAGTTCATCCCCAGCAGTGAGGCCGGTAGTTCAGATGACAGCACGTACTGCTGTGTGAATATTTTTTACATTTCAGTTGATTTGCCTGGTTGGCACTTCTTGTGTGTTGGACTCCTCAACAAATGTGATTTATATGTGTCAGTTGCAAACCAGTGCAAAAAAGCTGCCTCAGAGTGTCACCCTGGACTTTGAAAGTTATGTGATTATGACCATGTAACCCACTTTTCACACCTTTTTTTTTTTACACAAACAGAGCCTCTCTGTAACGGTTCAACAGTTATAATAAGGTGCAGTGTTTTTCCTCGCTCTCTTTCTTCTCTGCCTCTTCCTGTGCACCCACCTCACTTCCTCCTGTAGCTCTGGGCCGTCATTGGTCCAAATTTCAGACTGAGGTGCCTTTTAAGGGTGCGATATGTTATTTAGGTAAACTGATGACAAAGCAGCCTCAACCATGAATGGAGAAATGTCAGAAGTTAACGCAAAAGCGGCACATGTAGATGACCTCAAGCATTTGCTACACTAGAGGTGCAGTTTTTTTTTACACAAAGTGTAGAAATGCATGCAGGATCGCACACTTTTAGATGTAAAAGCTCATTTGCAGGATATCTTTATTACTGCTGCACAAGCTGAGAAGACTGACAGCTTTATCTATCTCTGTATCTAATTCTATCTCCTACTCATGCACACACACAATCCTTAGTCACCCCCTGCATGGTGATGGACCCAGGGAGGCTTATGTCTCCTCTACCATCTGTCTCTGTCTAGTAGGAGGGAGCCTCCTCTCACATTGGCCCGTTTCGCCACTTACCAGCCCTCTGATTGGCTTGTGTGGGAATTATGAGCTTCTGACAGGCTGCGGCCACGCTCCCACTTCCTGATCTACCTTACTTCACTGCTGCTCCCACTAAAGCATGGCAAGAGAGGTCAGCCACCTACTCACGCCCATGCGTGCTCTTTGGTCTGCAGTCCTTGGCGATCGGCTCTGTTTGCACACTCCTTACATAACATCACAGCCTTTCCTCTTATTTCTGCATTTCCCAATTCCCTTTACATCTCCTCCTCTGTTTCATTCTCTGTCATTTACTTCCCCCTCTGTGTCACCACCTAAATCAAAAGTCAGCTGCCGACCAATGCCCTTAGAATAAACGCGTCCGGAGGAATTGTGGCATCGTGCCGAGTCATATCTCAGTCCACACCCTCTTTTCAGCTCTGGAAGTCTATCTCCTCTCCTCTGCATAGTAACCAAGCCCACCCTTTCCCATTTGCCACCAAAAAATAAATTCAGTGCAGCGTGCACCCAGTTGCCCCCGAATTTGCTGCTGAGTAAAGTTTGCGTGTGCCGCTTGGCTTTGTCGTCGTATTGTGACACCTCGCTTTGTTTCAAGCCGGCGGGGGAGGCTTATGTGTGTGTGCCGGTGGGGTATATTGTTTTTGCACGGGGCAATTTCTGTTCATTTCTGTTTGCAGTTCCCACCCTTCTCTTCTCTCACACTGACAGTTTGAATGAGCTGCCTGTTCTGTGCTGATTGGCTGCCAGCAGTTGCCATATAAGGGCATAGGCCTGCAGCAGAGGCAGGAAGTGGGGTAAGGAGGAAGTGGAGAGCCGGCTCTCAGAGACCGGCAGCAGAATCTGCGGCTTATGGAGGATTCATAAGAAAATTGCCACACCTTTTCTTTAATCCCTTTTTCTCCAGATTCTCTTTTCAGTTTCTAATCCCGTAATTTATGACACAATCGTCTCCTCTCCTCCTCTTCATCTGACATAACGATTACCATTAATCATCTCTCTTTTTGTCTGTTGTCCTCCACTTCTCCTCTCTTCTGTCTTAGCATCCCTTTTCCCTGACAGGCACATGTGTGGAGCCGCTCATCCATCGGTACAACCCGCAGTACCTGTGCTTGAAATGTGAGCCCGGAAGCCTTTTAATCACTCACGCCAGCATTTTTTCAGCTTAGTGCAGCATATTAGCTTTACTTTACAAGTGCAGAGCAGAGTCCAGTTGGAACTGGGCAGCAACAAAGATTTACACGAGTGAAGCGTGACATAACATGCCAGGGGGAGGCATCAAAGGAGAGCTCTCCGTTTCTTCTGTCCACATCTGAACATCCAGCAGAGATTACAGGGGGAAGGTTCCTATGCAGACTGAGGGATATAAGATGGAGTTTTATTTATAAAGTCTGAATAGTCTCCTGCCACTGCTGTGGTAATCCAGTCTGGATTCATAAAGATAAACTCAAAATCTGCACTTACCCACCCCCACTCCCAGGACTATGGCAGCCAAGTCAACTCATGAGCTTTGGCAGCCTGCAGAAAGTTTGAAGCTTGAGCTCTAGTGAGTAGCCTTTGTTAAATTTCAGATTTTTGAAGCTTGTCAGAGGATTCGTGTTTAACAACGTTACCTACTAGGTAGGTGTATGTAAAAAGAACCCCTGTGAGCCCAAAAGCTCAGGCCTCAGTGTTTGAAATTCTCACTTTTACACAGTTATTTCTACTAAAGCTCTGTGTGATGTTACAGATGTGGGCACAGCAGCCCCACCCACCTGCTGTTCAAACCTTCTGTTTTACGAGGGGCAGCCAGTCAGAAGACAGCTAGCTTTAAAGGTTCTGGGAAGAGAGGAAAAGGGGCTTATTTCAGACAGACGATCAACCGAGGGCCTGCTTTGTAAGATAAACAAGGATTAATTTGAATAGCGACTCATGCAAAGCTACCCTTAGAGTCCAATGAAATGAATGAGTTCTTGAGAAGGAGCACTTCTTTGATTTATACACTTCTTAACAGGCTTAAATAACAAAGACAAAACTCCAAATCACTCCCTTATTAAATTAATGAGCTGAAAAGCAACATAACAGGGTGTCTTTCATATAGTTTCATTTCACTGGCTGACTTATGATTAATGATCAATTAATAAAATGGGCTTAATTTCTGGTGTCATTTGTTACATTAAGTTAAACGTTTTGTCAGTTACAATGGGTACACTATTGTGATCCAGGTGTCACGCAATGGAGCAGTTGGCCTGAAACCCTGGGGCGGTTGGAGTCTGGTAATACCTGCAAAGTGACTGTGACAGAGAGGATGACAGTGCTGCCAGTCTGATTTCACAACTCCTGCACCACTTTTGTCCGTCTCTGCGGGGTTTGTTTGTGTTCGGGTTGACAGGAGCGCGTGAGGTATTTTAGAGTACATTTTGAGTGCATTCTTCATCAGTTTCAGTGCCGGAGTGCGTATTCGGTGTGACCTGGGTGTGCATTAGCGAGGCCACACCCACTTGTTAACACTGACGTCCATAAAAGGAGATCTTTAAGTTTGTCACATGACAACAATCTGAGGAATGCGAGTCACATGGGATGCCATCTCAAGGAAATCAGCTTCACCCCCTAAGGACTGTGATGTGTGTGTGTGTGTGTGTGTGTGCGCGTGTGTGTGTCTGTCTGCATTTGCCTCATTAGTTATGTGCTCTGTGTAGACACATGATGTATCAGTGTGTTACTGATGAACAGTGCTACTCTGTGTATTTTAGTAACTTTCCCCTTTCTTTGAGTTCATGTGTTTGAGCGTGCATGTGTGTGTGTGTGTGTGTGCGCGTGCGTGTTACATTACAGGGGAATTCACAGCTCGAGAGATTTCACTTCTCGTTCAGTTGTGTTTCAGTAACTGGAAACTGCAGAGGAGGACGTTCCAATTTCCTTCTCTGTCAAGAGAACAAGCACTTCTGTGTGTGTGTGTGTGTGTTTGTCTGTGTGTGATTGATTGCGTACTTCATGTGCGGCCTGTAAGTCTGTCAGTTAAGCACAAAGATGGGTGGGTTCAAACCCATCGATGTTACACAGATCAGCACACTGATGTGTCTGTGAGCTGCTGGAAAACATAATAAAACCATTAGATCCTGATGATGAGCATGTATGAAGAGCGGACCTGTAACACACACATCAGTGGTCATGTAGAAATGAAAATCAGCACTCACACCACTTCCTAAAGCTGACCGTGTGGTGTGCATGCTGCTGCTGCTCTGTAGTGCCTCCTACAGCTGCTCATCCTCTACTGAAACCACACGGTTGTCACTTTTTTTTATTGCTACACACACACAAAGGGACTTCCTCGTTTTTCACAATGAGGCACCATATAAGGTCAACGTTTTGACAGGTAGACACCACTACTTCACACTCAAAGTTCAACCACGAGCACTTATGGCAAACTCGTTAGTCATATCTGGGCAAAAACACAGGCTGTATAAGCCACCTTTTCTTTTATCGCTGCGTTTCTGCAAGCGTGCGTGTTAGTCATCGTGGGGACAGGAAATTTGAGGCAACAACCCGATGCTTGCCTTAGCTGTCCTCAGCATACCCGTTTGCGTGTGGGTTTTTTTTTTCCAAACTGGACTAACAGCATTAGATTGGTTTCTGTTTTAGCTTCATTTAAATATTCCTGAGTTGAATATTTTCATTTCAGGGCTGCATAACTGGTCAGCCCTGCTCGACGCCATTTACCTGTTTTTGCAAGAGAATTTTTAATTTTTTTTTTGCCAGCAAACAAAACACCAGACTTGCTTTTCAGCTAGCGTGTCTGTGGTTAACTTAAACAGTCTGTAGTTTAACCAGAATGTATCTGTGAGGCCGATACATAGCACAGTAAGGTTCTGTAGCTAACATGACAGGTAAACAATTGAGGCAGAGAGTAAGGGCTTATGTTCATTCCTCTGAAGTCTGGGGTGTGTAGAAAATTAGATGGTTATGAAATACTTCACTCTGGACTGACCAGCTTACAGCACATCACCTGCATGTGATGCATTCACAATAATTCCTTTGAGATGAAGTCGGGCTGAAATAAATGAACTCAGTGTAATTCTTATCATCTGAGGAATGTGCTGTTCAGATTCTGATTCAGGCTTCTGTCGGGCGCTGACCCTCTGTGCTGACTCAGCCCTGCGCTCAGTGTCCGCCACCTCACTGCCTGCTCTGGGCTTTTACAGCATGAGAAAACTCGGATACATTATCAATCCTCATCTGAAATCTGGCATCCCTCTTTCCCATCACCACCTCGCCCCCTGCTTCTCCTCCTTTCGCATCCCAGAGCTATTACCGCCCTGACCACACGGCCGAGATCCCGCCTCAACCCTCTGTCCGGACACACACATGCCAGAGGGGAAACCGGACCTCAAACAGGATCTTCAAGACTTTGGCACTTTTCTCTGGGATGCCACATAACTTCACCATCTCTCTCTCTCTCTCTGTTTGACAGTCGGTCCAAATAAAACACCCCTTCTCTGCTCTTCTCCCTCCCTCCAAGTTTTCTCTTCCCCCTCTGCATTGTTGTATTGAGCAAGAAATTTGCACAAACCTATGACCCAGTTGCACTCCTGTTTCCCTTTTCAGTGTGGGCACATATTCACTTCCTGTCAAGTGATTAAAGTGGAAAACACTTTAGTGCTTCAGTCCGTCTTTTATTGGAAGAGGGAAGAAGTTAGCAGAGACACAAGCTAAGGAGGCACAGGGAAAAGAGCTTTGTGAGCCCTTCCTTGTATAAATGTGTATGTGTGTGTACTGTTACATGTATAAAAAACGAGTGTGTGTGTGTGTGCGTGTGTGCGTGTGTGTGTGTGTGTGTGTGTGCGTGCATTACAGCCAAACATATGGGATTCCCTAAGCAGTGGGGAACTACATTTTACCAAACACCCCAAAAATGTAGGTCAAGAGGCACAGCGTTTTTCCTGGCACTGTTACATAACCCTGAACACACACACTCACACACACACACATGTGCACATACACAAGCGTTAGCTGTGACTGTGCTGGTGTGCAGGGAAAGAATCCAGTGTAAGCAACTGTAAAAACACTTTGAGAGGCCTTCACTTACAGCTGCGTCCGCTGGTGTCATTGTTCTGCACATGAAAATGTCCAATATGTGTGTTTAGCTTTGTTTGTGTGGGTGTGCCCTGTGTTAAGATATGGCCACAGTGGACAGGAGAAAATGGAGACTGGACTTTTACAGGTGGATGACTCCCTGCACTGTCATTGGCTGAGGGCTGCAGGTAATCACCTGGACTGGATTGCCTTTTAAGGAAACAGACCGGCTCAAAATCTCTCTCGCTCTCTTACGCTCTCTGTCTTTATCTTTATCTCTCTGTCACACATGCACACGGACACGCACACATGTGACCATTCGTCTTCCTACACCTCTACGTCCCTTTTTTGTGTGCCTATTTTAGCTTTTAAGTCTCCAAATTCTTTGTGACTTCCGTCGTCAGCTTTCCTGTCACTCCTGCGCTTGAACGCACCCCTCCGTGTTACGAAAGGCTTGAAGGGGAAAGCGGAGAAACTGGACAAAGGAGGATGAGAAGCGGGATTGAGAGAGGTAGTTACGCCTTTCTTGGCTCATCTGATTGTAAGCTGATAACCTGGAACATACTACCAAGCTGTTACATAAGGGATAGGAGACACCCTGAGAGAGAGTGTGTGTGAGACACAGTAAGCAGCAGTCTCATTTCTGTCTTGAACCCCCCTGCTTTTTTTTCTTTCCTGTAGCACAGATAACTGGGTTAGTCACACTGCCTTTTACTTCATGTGAAAGAATCTGCTTGAATGTGTGATCCAGTGTGCGCTCTCACATGATACCTGAGAGGAAATGGAACATGTTGTACATCTGGCTCTAATTCATCTTCCTTATTCTGACCTGATTTTAACAAATATCACCATCCACTCGTGTGCCTGATATTGAATTAGTGTTGCTGACGTACATTAAAGGTCGCTGAATGTCCTTCAGAGTTATTTAATGGAAAGTCCTGTGTCATTTGAGAAGTGAAAATGGGCGTGGAGGGGCAGTCTGATGGGGAATCATGGTCTTGGTTGCATAAATTATTAAAAGCAAAACTTGAATAGAAATTCCCTGCACTCTGTCATCCCCCTGAATGCATCATTCACTGTATGAGTGGGATAGTATGCAAATTCTTTATTCTGCTTTTTTAATAATCAATGATTAAAAAAAAAAAGATTAATGTCTGTAAAAATAGAGCGATGATGTGTGAAATGACTTTAGAGTATATACTAAAATACGATATGATTGTTAGGTCGACCTCACTAGTTGGACCTCTTTTACCTTCAGAACTGCTTCAGTTCTTAATTCTTCGTGGCACAGATTCAACAAGGTGCTGAAAACATTCCTCAGAGATTTTGGTCGTATTGATGTGACAGCATCACACAGTTGCTGCACATCCATGATGCAAGTCTCCTGTTCCACCACATACTAAAGGTGCTCTACTGGATTGAGGTCATTTGAGTACAGCGAACTCCGTATCATGCTCGAGAAACCAGTTTGAGATGATTTTAGCTTTGTGGCATGTTCTCCTGTTGGAAGCAGCCATCTGAAGATGGATAAACTGTGGTCATATGGGGTCAGCAGTGTTAAAAACTCCTCGGTTGTTACTAAGTGATCCAAAGTGTCCCAAGAAAATATCCCCCACATTGTTACACAATCACCACAAGCTTCACTTTCCTTTTCTTAGCTGACAGGAGTGGCCCCTGGTGTGGTCTTCTGCTGTTGTAGCCCAACAGAGATGCTCTTCTGCATACTTTTGTTGAAACCAATGGTTATTTGGGTTGCTGTTGCCTTCCTGTGAGCTTGAGCGTGTGGGTAAATCTCAGTAGATGATCACTTTCTGAAAATACTCACACCAGTCCGTGTGGCACCAACAACCGTGTTCAGAGTCACTGAAATCACCTTTCTTCCTCATTCTGATGCTCACTGGCTTGACCATGTGTACATGAATAAATGCTGCTGCATTTATAAATAAAGCCCGTGTCAATTCATTAGTGCTTTTGCACCATAAATACCTCGTTGTAAGTAAAGCTTGTTGGTGTAACATATGAGAGTACTTTTCCTAATGTAGTGAATTACAGCAGGATAAGGTGATGTCTGACTGATCCCAGCTGGAAACTTAGCAATGACACAGGCTGGTCTAGTATCAAACGCTGAGCTGTGCGTTATGTAACTCATATTTAAATTAAGCTGAAGTTGTTTTGTGTTTCTCAACTTTGCATGTAGGTTTGGTCCTTTTTGAGCTGAACCAGGAACTGAAAGCTGCAAGATGTTCCATAAAAACTGTGTTTCTAAAAGCAGTATTCCAGAGAATGTCACTGGGGTCATGTTACAGTTGCCTTTAAGCAGGAAATGTAACTTCCTGTAATTAATAAAGTGATAAAGTTTATGATAGAGAGGTTAATGATTTCTTTGTAGCGTCGTGGGTGAATAAAACATTGCGTTCTACTCTGTTAGGATGTGTACCTACTGTGTTCGACCCTGCACTGGGCTGAAACCAGTGTACCCTGAGGCCTGACTCACGAGGGTGGCAGCTCAGTGTGTGCTTTTAAGATGGCCATCTGTGCCAGATGTTAACGATCCCTGCCCCTGTGTGTGTAGTGGACGTGTGCTAGCGTAGT
>VOQK01020348.1:1642-14194 GCA_015052645.1 Benitochromis conjunctus
TCGATAGTCTGCCTTTAACTCCTGGATGTACATCATGGCTGACTTGGAACTCTCCTTCTGGCTCTGACCCTAATCGACAAACACAAACAAACACAGCAGGCAAATAAACACAAAATCACTTAGTGTTCCACATTTACATATTTCTTGTTACAGCATATAATTGCTATTATTTCTACACGAAAGCACAACAGTAGAGCATCAAGGGCAAAAGTCAAGAGTAACTTGAAATTTTGATATGCAGGATTAAAGAGTACTGTGTGTAGGATTTTTCTCCTAATAGGCTTATTTAACAGTTAAATGAACTGTATTAGCAGCCATCTGTGTATGATTATGTAGGGCCTTTGGGGCCTTTGGAATTGCCAGGATTTAAAAGCAAGAAAAGACTAATAATCTTTTCTAAAGGTCTAGGTTTTCATAAATCTACTATAAGATACATTTTCTGGAAGTTGTTTGCTCTTGTTGTAAATGTGACATCAGCAGCAAACGATCAATGGAGGTTGTTGCTGCTAAAGACAGTTCTACTATCGCTGCAGAATACACTCATTTTTTTCACAGTTTGAGTGTGTTTAAGACAGACAGAAAATGTACAGCTGTTGTTTCAGTATTTTAAATTTGTGTTTGTCTATAACTAGGAATTTGATGAAAGAAAAAATTCTGGAAATTTCAGAAGGATTCCCTTGCAAATGTGGCTAGCTCAACCAAAAGCATTGAAATAGATGTAACACAAATTTATTCACTAAGCCTACGACAACAATAAAAACAACCCAGACTTATGTTGCATAAGCTAATGCAATTCTCCTAAGGCTCACGTTTCAACCAGCAATGACTATACTTTAGTTCTGCTTCAGTTATTTTGGTGATAACACTTGAGAAAACGGTTAATAAACAGTAAAAGGATCAATGTTTAGATGCCATTATAAATAATGCATTTAGCATTTTACTCCTAATTTGTTAGATTTAATATAAGTCAATCATTTTCCAAACCCAATTAAATAGTTTTTATTCCTAAAACTACTTTATGATCTTTAAAAACAGACCAGTCTCTACAACTTACTAACTTTTACAAATGTTATAAACGACAACAGCAACATATAACTATAAGCATCCATCAATTCAATGTATGTAAACAGTAAATACATATTAGACTAGTTATTAATTTACTATTTATTACTGATTGTAATGGCCAAAATGCTTTGAAAAATGTTATTTATTCTAGCCAAAGAGAAAAAAAAAAAAATAAGGACTTGCTTTAAACCACCAGCACATTCGTTTTAGCACCCTGTACTCGCTATATTTATTTTAGATATTTGAGGTACTGACAGCTTTAGATGTGTGGAGGTACTGGGAGACCATCTCTCGTTTGATCAAAATGTCTTTCTGTCTCAGAGGCTGCTGCTTTTCCTCATTTAGGTTCATATCCACCTAGAGTAAAAGACAGGAGGAAAGAAAAATAATCAAGTGAAACAGAAATAAACATTTTGAGAGATTTAGCATGAAATCAATCTGTGCACTCAAGCAATAAAAAAATAAAATAAAATGTAGAAATATAATCCATATTATATTTCTAATTACATTAGGGGAGACAACCATCTATTAAGAGTCAGCTATAAGACACCATTTCTTACTTCTAAGATACTGAAAAGAATCACCAGATGAGACGATTTAAAAACCTTTTAATTTTAGGATTTCAATCAGTGCCATCTGCTTGTCTTGGGAAATCAGTTATTTGTTTTTTACATGTCTGTCAAATCCTACTTGCAGCAAGACAGAATAAACTTTTATACAACTCCACTGTTCTACTGACATTACGGCATGCTTTCCAAAGGAAATTTAAAGGGTAATTCCACATGAAGGGTGTTTTAATCGTGAGAAATTCAGTACTTTTGATTTGAATATGCCAAGTTTCTGTGGCTGTAGAGGCAAGGTAATGAATACTATATGGAGACCCCAAAAAGCCAAATCATTTATACACAAATGTGTGCAAAGACTCTTTTACTGTCTTCCTCACCAGCATCTGTTCAAACAGTTCCAGGACGTATTCATCAGAATGATCATTCATCATGCCACTCTGAGCACTGATCTCATAGCTGGCAGCTGAAGAGTGTCGGTGACCTGGCGGTGGTCCAGGCTTCTCCTTGTCCTTTTTCCTCATGCTGGTGAAACGCTCCAACTGGATTAGCAAACAACATGACAGAGAAACATGACAGAGAGGAAAGTGGTAAGAGAGGAAAACTACAGAGAGTAACCACTGCTCTTATGTTAATGTTAGGTACCAAACCATATGTAGGAGGTGTTAAATACTCAAGGGACATTTCTCCCTTACTTTGATATTACATTAGCCCCTTTCAGACATCTATGACTTTCCAAAAACCAGGCGGTAATTTTACTTTGTCTCACTCTAAACACACAACCTTGAAACTGTGCAGTGCTTAAACAATATCAGCCTTAGAAGGTCTGATTAAAAATCCAGCAGCACAAGATGCAATTAGCACTCATTTCAAAAATGAGTGTGCATCCACAGTGTAAGGAAGGTATAATCTAAATGTTCATGTTTTACATGAGCTCAACCAGTGTTTAGACATGTCAACTACTTGGACAAAAACATCCAACATGGTTTTAGACTGAGCTGCAGAAAGAGCATTTGGTTTGACACTACAAAAACTGATGGTAACATTACATAATAAAACTTGAAACACAGCATTCAGTACACTTTTTTTCTTTTGTAGGCTTAATAAAAATAAGAAGAAGAATTGTGAATGCAAGGAACACTTGTCATCATAACTTGAAAGCAATCTCACTTGATCTTAATGATAACTTTAACTCACGTTTCCTCCTCTTTATCTCATATTCTCCACTTTCTACAAGCACACAGTTCTTTCTCTAAATGTGTCTCCACCATCTCTGAATTAAGCCGAATTAAGTCCCATATGGCTGATTTAAAACAAAAATGCCACTTTAATAGGTCGATGCAGCCAACTATCTTATGTATTCCATGCCTGAAAAGGGATAGTGTTTACAAGAGCAGAAACCTTTTTAAAACTTGAGATTATTATAGATTAGAGAGCTCAAAAGTGGTTTTGCCACACAAAGTCACCATGCTGTAAACAGAGCATACGCAAATTTTCCAAGAGTCTGGTATATCTCACTTTCCGGCGTTAATGACTTTGAGTGGTAAACATTTAGTATTAGCACTGAGTGTTATTTTATATATTTAATGCATTAAAAAAAGCAAAGAACATTAGCTTTATCATGCATGTAAGCTTGGCACATAACACAGTGACCCTACATAATGACTCAAAGAAAAATTTGGCATCCTAGTTGCAGGCACATGAAGGCATCACTAGTTTATGTGCCAAGCATTTCATGCTGTCAATGCGCATCTTGAGAACATGCACATTTAACTTCAATATAGCACAGGACAAAACACAGATACCAAACAAGTGTGTTATGGTGGGTTAGGCTTGTGACAGACAGTGAGGTGACATTAAATGCACAACAGTTTTAAAGCACACGTTTGACAAGCTGTAAACAAACCTACCTCGTCAGGAATCAGCCGTTTGAGTGTCTGTAGAGGAATGAATGAGAGGGAGAAAAATGGCAAAAAAGGGGAAAGAAAAACCGACCAGATGGCAGGTAAAAGAAATGTAAAAGTGGAGGGAGGGGGGAAAAAATAAATAAAAAACGTATTAGATAGAAAACAATGATGGGAAGAAGCAGCTCCAGGAAATCATCTACAGAATTCATAAGTAATTAAGAAAAAGGCAGAAAAAAAAGAAAAATAAATCTTAACCATTAGCTCTTTTCGCATCTACAGAAGACCAATACATCTAAATTAAAGACAGTCTAAGCTGAGGTAAGGAGGACATTTAGAAACCTGCAGATGAAGCATGGAGGGTATCAATAAAACTGTACATAGGACAAAGTAGCACATTTGTATTTTAGAAAGAAAGTGAAAAAGTATCATCATGCCTCTGCCACTAGAGGTCAGGCTACACCCATTAATATTTCTGTAGGAAATCAAAACACATGAACTATATATGCCCTGACAACATCCATGCAAGAGTAAAACTGAATTGAAATCAGTATAATAAACCAAATATCAAACACAAAAGGCATATAGATAATTGATGATTTCCAGAATGTCATCAGTATTAATGCAAGACAATTTCAATTATTCAGCTCTTAATATCAAATTTTAGATTTCATATGTTTGGGGGTGGGGTTTGTTCTTTTACAAATTACAAAAAGCATTATGAACTTCCAAGTGTTATGTTGCTAACCTACAACAAATAAGCGTTTACTTACGCCTGATTGATCCTGCTTAACTTTCAGTTTTGTTCTGAGCTAAAGTTGTCACAATAAGCAACACAGAAAAGCTTCACCTTTATGAATTTGTTTAAGAAGCACAAACAGAGAGCAAACCAGGACAAATTCCTTGGACTTTCTTTTGTAGTGGAAGAATAAGAGGTGAAGAGCATGGACACAGACAAAGGGAGGGGAATAAGAAGGAACACTGATTATGGGGAAGACTGTTAAGAAAAGGATGCTTCCGTTTTCACAGCTGCCATTAAATAACAGACCCTCAGCTCACGCACACAGGCACACACCATGCAGATGCCATAAAAGAAGGCTCGTACACATACAAACAAATGTTGTGGTGCTACAGTACTCCGCACACAAAACGGAAATATACAGCTGACAGGAGGCACAGTGGATTCTGGGTAATTGCATGGGAAACTGAACAGTACTCAGGAAGAAAGCAACAGAGATCTGCTTTACAAACCAAATGTACAGTTAGGAAAATATGCAATGACAGACAAAACCAACTAGATTTTTGAGAGCCAGAACAGTCATGAAGAGGTGGGTTTAACACCCCCCCACACCAAAAAAGGCAATTAAATTAAAGCAAAATACATAATCACTAAGACAGTAACACTGATTTAAAGTCCTTGCTGATGATGAACAAAATTTTAAATCAACAACCCAATGACTGAAAAATTAATATACGAACTTTGTGCCATTTTTATTGCATTGTTACTGTAATACCTGTGGGTTTACCCTGCTGTCCGGACAAAACCCAAACCTAGGAATCTACTTGGAAACTGTGACAGGCATTTTCTACAAATTTGTGACATAGATTGTCAAGAATTAGCAGAAAAATCTGCAATGAGAACTCCCTCTCGCACGGCACTAAAGGTTTTTTCCTCTAATGTAAATCACACAGCAAACTCATAAAACTGCTTAATTATAATTTAAAGACCTCCCCTAAGCACAGGCTGCTAGTTAAATGAGCTGATTCATCCTTCCATCTACAGCTTGTTACATGAAGTAGTACATTTTGGGTTTCCTCTTTTTGTAGTCTGGGTAAAGCATTAAGCTGCCAACACATCCCCAAGCAAGTTTTTGTAAACTGTCATAACATGGACACGTGCTTTAAAAAGAAAAGAAAAAAAAAGCATGGCAATTAAGTCCTTTTGTTCAAGACACATTATTCAACCTATCCTGTGAGTTATGTTTAATCAACAGTGATGACAGTTGCCAGCGAACTCCCCCTGTGAGGCGGATCTCATAATGATCACTTTTCACTTAGGGGTGTTCAATTTTTAAATTATTTTAAAATCTCTATAGAGTGTTCATTATTTATTAGAACTGTTTTGTACAATCCTGTCAAGTAATGCTTCCCCCGGTATATTTACAACTGTACACCATAGCAATTCCCCCAGTGTTGTTAACTCCCATCTGCAGCAAAAACAGCAAGTTTTCTCAAATTTAGTTGATTAAGTGGCGACTAACGTGACCATAAATAACTATAAATTATAAGGAGTCGGCTGAAAGAGGGAAAAACTTGAAAACTTAATGTGTATGGGTGTCTACATTTCTGATTACATGCGCAATCAAAAACTAAAACTCAACAGTTATAAGTGAGGAGAGATTTACAAACGCAAGACGTCAAGAGTGCTGCACTGATTGCTGATTTGCAATTTTAAGTCCAGAACAGACACTCTGTGATCCCTCAATGAAATGCCCTTTCCAAAATGCCAACACAACTGGTTACACATACAGTATATACATAGTAAAGGGCGCATATTATACAGTCCTGAAGGCAGCGGCAAACGTAAAGGTAAGCAGCTTTTTCATCGTGTCTGTCTCAGAGACCAGGCAGCTGGAGAGAATCAAATCAGCAGATGCATTTGGCTTATGACAGCAAAATAATGATCTGTGTGTATGTGTGTAATTTCTGTGTATGTGTGTACCTGTACATAGACATTTAAGGAGACCCTGAGAGAGGTGAGAAACAAATATGTAAATCAGATGAAGAACAAAAACCAAGCAAATGCAGAATGAAGGAAAGCAGACTGGACACTTTTACAGGCAGATACGTGAACACAAGAGTGCTGTCAGATGGACACTTTGAATTAGGACAATATGTTAACCGAAAGATCAAAATAATATGGAGAGAAAAAAAGATGATTTTTTTAAAATAGATTTTGCTAATGTGACATGGGCATGAGAATACCCTGTACTGTACTTGTGTCAATCTTTGCAACTTGGATGGCTAGATTTCTATCATTCTATTATGTCAATTATATGATTTATTAAAGGAGCGGGAATCTTAGGCAACCTTAGGTCATCTTAAGGTTATCAAGTTATTTTAGGGCCTTGGAACTGCCCTTTTTCAAGTCTCTCAACAGAACTTTAAATCTGTTGCACTCAAAGGTGAACGCTATTCAGGTCATTATGCAGATTGTACCAAGACCTTTACTGGACTTAATCAATTATCAGTTCTGAACATAGGCATGTATATGAGAAGGACGTAACAACCATGCCGTCACCTACTGGTTTCTACAATTTACCAATTAAACATTTCACTTTTACTCAGGAATGGCTTCCATCTAGTAGCACACAAAGTGTGCAAAAAATGCAGGGTATCAATTCTCTGTGTATACACATTGTGTATGTTATAATTTCATTTTTAATAAATCAGTTGAATAGCAAGTTTTAATTCAAGATAGGACTGCTCAGTGTACTATGAACATTAATCTACACATGCAGGCGTGATGCCAGCATGGCTCAAACTGAACTCTAGCAAACTGATTAAAATCTGTGAGGCACATTACATTTGGGGGCATTTATATTTTCTTATCAAATTAGAATTATAGCCACTATTCTATGCAGTATTCTGGAAGTGTTGAAGCACTGGGGAAAGGCTTTTGCAATTAAATGTGTTTAAATCAATAGCCTAAGGATCTTAAACAGAAACTTAAGCTGGATTTACATAATTTTTGTTTTGTCAGCATGACTTACTTATCAGCGGTCACCAGCTACGGATCATTGTCAAGCCCTGCTTATTAGCGGATCACATTTTGATTTTTTTGATTGTGTCTCAGGCTCATCTTTGAGTTTATGGAGTCCAACTAAGTAGCTTTGCATAAAACATCTTGCCCTGTGCAAAATAGAAATCAGGACAGGCCAGGGGCTTATCATGTGGCTGTATCTATATTCCATCTAGTAAAAAGGCAAAAAATAAATATATTCAAGTAAGCAAATTAAATTTCTCTAAGCCACATTTTTTAATGCTCCTGATCACCTCACTGACCAACAGACTCAAGATGCATTTAAGTGCACTGATAGGCTATGTGCTGAAGACATAATGATTGTATGTCAGTTCAAGTGGGGCATGTTTACTGCATGACTGCTCCTCATCCCTGCCCCACTGTGTTAATGGAGGCACAAAAACCCAACCACCCCAACCCACTTTCCACCAAGCAAGTAACAAGAATGTGAGTATTATTCAACACAGTTTTAATAAATGTTTAAAAACAGACAGGACGATTCCATCTACTGCATGAGATACAGTCAACACTGCAACACAGAAAAATACAGAGAATGGCCTGTGAGATGGGGCTGTTAACGAGACATGCATTTGCCAAACCAACAATTATCCCATTCCTTGCTTCGATGGCAATTACTCTGACACAGACACCAGACAGAATTTTAACCAACTTTTAAATATGAATAGTTTTTTTTGCTGCAGTATTCCTTGGTTGTAACGGTTTACCTCTCTAATAAATTTTAATACACAGTGTTGTATCTTTGCCATTTTGTTTTCCTATCAAAGTTCTTTCTGTTGTATTTTTATAAACTTCAAAAGGCGTGATGGTTACAAAATGCCTTGCAGTGACAATTAAACATATGGACATTACCTTCAGGCCCTTATACAATGAAACGGCATCAGATGGTTGGAGGAACCCACTCAACCAACAGTTTTCCAACAGACAACTGCAACATTCCATACATGAACTGATAATTAGGGCTATACCTGGTGATAAAACTCATGCAGTTACACATGCAATTATAATATCATTCTTCTTAAGTCAATATTCCCAATAATTAACCCTAGTATTCACTTTTGCGCAGTAGCATTGGCCTTTGACTGCTCTTGGAAAAAGATTTTAACTAAGCCAAACAAGTGCACATGAGGAAATACAACAACGACAAAACACACATCAGCAGCCATACAAAGCTCTGTGCAGGGTACAATGGGAGGAGGGCAGAATAAACAACTCACATTTACAAAAAAAGATTAAGCCTATAATTTGGAAAGGACAGGGATTTTACAAATGCATTTCACATAAAAAGCTATTTAAAAGGCAGAAACTCTGAGTCACAGATACTAATAGCACACAATTCAATTGTGACCTCAGAGGGAGGAGGGTGGAGGTAGGCACTCTACATTCATATGGGTCAAAACAAAAACAAACCAAAAGCACGAACATAATACAATCAACCCCCAAATACCACCTTTATCTTGATCACCCTGCAATATTAGCAGCAACCCTCACTTCCCCAGCCCCCAACCACTGTCCTCAGTTATAGCAAAGAAGCCTGAAAGAGGCGCTTTTATCCTAACTATTCAAAGGACCAAACTGTAGCACCAACTCATCTCTAATATATAGTACATATATTCTCACTGTTTAATGTTTTCCAAATTTCAAACTTTCAAGATATTATTTGGTTGCTATTAGTCTTTAAGCCAATTTTTAATTTATGGAACAAGTGCAATATGTAACAGCCATTAACTGCTCAAGTACCAATTAAGATTTCCACTGGTTCACTGGAAATTCAGTCACTTAGCCGGGTGCTATAATGCCTCCAAATGAGCACTACCTTTGCAAGCTGATTTGTTTCATGACTGAACGCTTCAAAGACCTCAGCAGACTGCACACTTCCTACCACCATTTTAAAACAGACAAAAAAAAACAAAACAACAAAAAAAAAAAGCCTCTGGTGAGTTGTTAGGCCAGTCAGGTGCTTTAAATAATAGTTATATCCAGACCAAATCTCAAGTGATGCTCTAACACACAGGACATTTAAACTCATGACAAGAAAGGAATATCAATTGGCACCCACAACAGCATCGCTAACACACAAACCCTAATTCACATAGTGTTTACAAATCTCAAGCTTTAATATTCATCTTATGACAAGAATTGACAATTGTCATACCTGTACCTATACTCCCTTAGGTTACATGGAGATATAGGATGTGATTTCCAAACAACTGATTTCATCTTTGAGTTACTATTTTAAATACAATGCTTTTTTTATATGCCAGGGCACATTCTGTAAATTCTATGTTCTGTGTAATTCTGTGCTACAATTCCATTTGATATTAGTTTATCATGTTCAATATCCAAATTATATTCAAATGTCAAAATACACACACTGACAAACCTATAATTGTATATACCGGTATTGTTTTCTACATTGTATGCAAAGGCTTGTATATTCCAATGTCCCTGTAAGAATGCAGTTGTGGCTCAGTCGAGAAGTGGTTTTTACACTTTGTTCCCAAAGAAAACAAAAGGAAAAGACAATATTTAAACTTTCACATCATGCCGCAGCTTTTCATTTGCCTGTATTCCCAGAAGGCACTTTTCAGAGACCATTTGCAACATTTAGATCTAGCATGTCATCACTAAATTAATATATTATCTGCTTTATTGCCTCATCAGAAAAATTCACAAAAAAAACAAAACAAAACAAAACAAAACAAAACAAAACAAAACAAAACAAAACAAAACAAAACAAAACAAAACAAAACAAAACAAAACAAAACACACACACACACACACACAAAAACAAAAAAACGCTTTTTGAAGCAGGCCAATTTGTTTTTCCCTTGCCTGGAACAGATGCTTCCATGTGCTTCTTTAGCTCACGAGACACTGTTGACACGTTGACAATGTTAGCATTAGCCACCTTCTCCAGACAGATGGCATATTTGTGCTTAGGGCTGTTCATTTCAGCTTGAGCAGAACCCCTAAAACAGCTAGCTTTTGCAACAGTTTAAACTAGGAGTTTCCTTTTACATTTTCTATAAGTGGTGGCTTGTCTGCACTGGTGGTTAATCATGCTCCACACAAGAACTCTATTTTTTCTTATTATTAACATCCTCGCTTTGATTTAGAACTTTTGATGTTCTGTCCTAATGTTAATGTCCTAATGTCCTAATGTTATGCAGCCATCTTCCACCAGATGGAGCATCATTGGTGAGAAAAAGCAATAAATCTGTTATTCTGAGCCTGATCTTTTTGTTAACACCATTATTGCTAGTTCTCTTAAAGACAAAAAAAATAAAACGAGATTACAGATACAAGCCGCAGAAATGAGCTTTCTCTAAAAGTTGGATGGGCTTTCCCCTGGCAATAGGGTAAGGAGCTCAATAGAACCAAAGCTCATCCATATCGAAAGGAGCCAGCTGAGGCAGACAGCTCCTGTGTAACTTGTTCCGACTAGGAATGTCCTACTGTGAGGAGGCCCCAGACCGCTGGAGTGATCATTTCATTCAGCCAGCCAGAATGCGTTGACGTTTCCCCAGATAAGCTAGAGGAGGTAGCTGGTGAGAGGGAGGTCTGGGCTTCCCTGCTTCTGCTGCTGCCCCTGTGACTTGATTTCAGATAAGCGGAAGAAGATGGATGGATGGATGGATGATTTATCATTTATTTAATTTTAGATTTCAACTTTTATTGAAGTGGTTGTAATGAATTGTAATGAACAGCGTGCATCATTTATAATGCACGGCATGATGCGCCACACTTTTCAGTGGCAGTTATTAGTTTTTCCGATGTTAATTTGTCACATTTTAATAATACTTTAACATATTTTATAGTTAAATATGGTATAAAAACGTGTTACATTTATTCGATACTGTTTATTTTAAGTGCTTTTCTTCTTTGTTGCCAATTGCAATGTTGATTATGCATGATGTGAGCTGCCACACAGTTAAGCGGCATGATTCACAGTTGAAGAATGTGACTAATGCTTTAAAATACTTTTGTTTAGTGAGCTTTTGACATTACACATTGTCAAATTTAACTTGACAACTGAGTGTTTCTTAGTTTTAGACTTGTCGGCTAGTGTAATTTTATTCCCCCTCATGTTATTCACTAAGAAATTAGTCACCAGGAGCATCACAAGCACATAATTGTATAGTTGCATATTGCATTAATAAAGTAGGGGTGTAAAGCACCTGGCAACCACAACATTATAGGACATGTAAACACAGCCAATAAACAATTCAGAATTCTCAACAGGTGATAAGTTTTCTTCCCTAGTACAATTAAGCTCAGAGACAAAATGACTAAAGTTAATTTGTGAAACTGTTATTTGTCTGTTATCACCAGTTGGCAGGTAGCTGTAAGGTCTCTGATGAGGAGAACAGAGGCTAAAAAGAGGTAATTCTCGTTTGCCTTATCTGTGGTTCTTCGGACTCCAGTTCCCCTGGCTTGTCAGGGTGTAGTGTTATCAGACATTCCTCCATGTTGCTCATTGTCACAATTTAAAATTGGGTCATATTCTGCAAATAACTATCTATCCAAACATTCCACTTGTCGCCCCTTTAATGTTCACGTTCTCTGATTTCTGCAATACTGTGGATCATTAAACTTCATTCTTCATGTATGACAACAAGATTTTGTTTTCATTTTTAGCTTGTGTCCTGCTAGCTGGCCTATTTAGCTTTAGAACTTAGGGTTAGGGTTAGGGTTGATGTAGTAACGGCCCTCGCGGTCGTGTACAGTTTAACTTTGTACATTTCACCTTGTAACTAGTTTCTCTATTGGTAAACCTCAACACCCTGAGAATCAGTGGGTTCTCAACCACACACTGCATTCCCCAATACATTAGCTCCCTTTTTTACTTAGCCACTCTGAAAATGGATCCAAAGACCTCATCATCTTCAAGATCTGAAGGATGCTGACCAAGAAAGTTTGCCCGAGCTCATCAATGAGATGCTCCAGCTGCTGATAACCATGTTGAAGATGCTCACTGTCATGACTTCATTTGAGAGTTGCATGACCCTTTTTCAAGACAAACTCATCTATATGGCTTTACTTGATACTACAAAAACAGAACAAAACAGAAGAGACCGTTACGAAGCACAAATCTGGTTGTACATCATAGTTTCTCAGATGGTCCAAAGCACAGATTAACCAGCTAACATTAGGTGGAAGAGGTTTATTATTCTGAATAACAGCTAATATTAATGAG
>VOQK01020354.1:40476-50892 GCA_015052645.1 Benitochromis conjunctus
CAACTCGAAGCTTGTTTTTGAATTACGGCTCTGAAAAGCGCGGCGAACACTTTTAAAATGCTTTTAAAGACGAGGCCAGACAAACACAGACAGTCGTTACCTTTCTGCGAGTGGCGAGGAGCTGATCCAAAGTAATAACAGTCCGAATACCGCGTCGTTACGCTGTGACTTATGAACATCTACCCTCATCGGTAACCCGCTCTCTTGTTGATGTCTGCGCTTGTGGACGGGACTAGAGTTGTGGACAATTGTGCGCATGCGTGGTATCCACACCTCCATTTCAGAGTAGAGCAGAGAGGGCTTTTTTTTTTTTTCTTTTTCTTCAATCAAACTATTTACATAAACGACGTGTGACGTAAGCGTGCGTCTGCATTCTACTGGCCTTATAAGGATGGGAACATTGCGCGGGAACAGGGGGCTCGGCCCCGGTTGCTATGGCACATTGGAGAATGTAAGCAAGGGGGCGGGACCTGTTGTTTTACTACAGGACGCCAGATGGCTCGTCTGGAGGCCTACGGTTTTTCAGGGGGCTTGGCGTCTTGCACGGCAATGAGGCTTTTTGTTGATTCGAACGGATCAGACTAGTAGTAAATAAAAGGTGGGTGAACGTTAAACTGATCACTGTTTGGAGACTAAGGCTAACAGCAATGCAGAAATTAAAAAAAATAGCGCCTTGAGTTAAAAAATGTTTTTAAAATAAAATCACACAGCTCGCTTTTCTTTTTCTTTTTTTTAACATTTACCAAGTTTATAAGAGCCAGATTCTTCATCAGCATCGGTGTAATAGTAGTAAAGTCAACCTTTTTATAGCTGGAAATCATTTTAATCCAAGATTATCATCAGATATCATCAGATTTCAGATAAGCATCACAAAAAATAGCAACAAATGGCACTTATGTCAATTTTAACTTTAATCTTGACCACACACTTCATAAATAACAGTTCATTATTTATTGCTTTCTCTAATCTGTATTTAAAGGAGAACAGAGGCTTGGTCCTCGTGGGTTACATAGTGCTTGCGGGATAGTGCAGGAGACAGCATTTTTCATAATTCCTCAACTGTTTAATTGGATGCAACATCAACATAATACCTAGCGGTTTTCAGAACATGTGCTCTATTCATTGTCTGATTTTTTTCCTCTCTCTCTCTCTCTCCCCCTTTTTTTGCAGACAATTGAAGAGCTTAAAAACAAAACAGCATGACTACTGTCCACATGAGAGAGCGTGTCTGGAGTGGGATCCATTGTTGTTACGCAGACACAAACAAGATTCCTTTGTAGAGGAAAAATATGTCACAAATTCAGTACACCAACAACAAATAGGAGCATGGGATGGAAGGATGAAACAATCCTATCAAAGATCTGATGAAGCAAAATATTTACAATCAGAGAGAGGTGAAGGGGAGGGGGCTTCCTGACAAAATGACAAGGATTATTTAAACTGACACAACTAGGACAGCAGTTTGGTTCCAGTGTTTTACCAACTGAGGATTTCGTGAGCACAACTCTGCGTCACATGTGACCCCAAACTGAAATAAACAATGAGAAACAGGCCAGACATTACGCAGTATTGGGTAGAATAATTTGTTTTCACAATATTTGTTAAAAATATAAAATAAAATAAAAATAATAATAATAATGATAATAATAATAATAATAATAATAATAATAATAATAATGATAATAATAATAAGGCCTGAGAACTGACGTTTGAGAATACAACACCAAAAGACATAAAACAAACATATTCTGGCCATGCATGTGCTTAGTTTAAAATTCAAGTGCAAACAACATAGCAGTAGGGGGACAGGTATGTTATCCTAGTGTTAGGTACAGTATAAATGATGTAATCAGGGAAAATATTGACTGTAGATGTGAGTTTATTAATGACCCTCCAGTTCTCCTCGAGGAAACAGAACTTCACAGTGTAAACAAGCACAGGACTATTTCCTGAAGCAATCAGAGTATATAAGACATTTACATCAGTGAACAAGGCAATATGTTTGGTGCTTGAGTTGCCAGCGGCTTCGTCTAGCTCACTGTCCATTTTGCTGATCGTGATGATATGACAGAGTCACATTTTGCCAAATGTCTGAATGTACCTCCCTTCCCCACTGGTGGGAAGATGAATATCTGAATCCATCAGAGGTCAGAGGTCAACTCCTTTAACCAGTGCTGTCTCCAGGGTGATGGTGAACTCGTTTAGTGTGTGCAGCATGCGAGAGAGGGAGTGTACGGCAGCACGGTCCCGCAGCAGAGCACCGTCCTCGTACGTCCGAGCTGTGAGAGGACAGTCTGCCAGCAGGGGGAGCCACAGAGAGAAAAGCCGGTCCCTGCCAAGACAAGAACACTGATGGGTCAATAACGGGGGTCATAAATAAAGTTTGTAGAACACGATGAAGCTTTCAAGCACTGCAAGATCAAATGTATTCGGGGTGTGAACTATGATTTTTAAACTTTAATAATATTCTTGAGCTGCTATACTGTTATCATTGAGACCTGCTATGATGTATGGTTTGAAGGTGGTACACTATGATAAAAATCAGATATCCATGAGCAAAACAAATTAGGTCCTGATTTCTGCTTAACTATAGATCACAGATCCGCATCTTATCTTGCACTGGCTAATTACATTAGCATTGGACCAGTTACTGTTGGATGATAATCCCTTTCATTCTTAATAACCTTCCTGCCTGTGATTGCTCTCACACAACATCTGCCACCTGATGAACGAGGGTGTCTTGTAAAATGTTTTCTTACAACATTACTTTAGATTGCTCACCTGATTCCCAGACAGACAAACAGCTGGAATTTGCCCTCTTTTCCGATATTTCTAGAAGAGGCGTTGATGGCACTGACATAGTGACAAAGCAGGTCACAGGGCGGGCCCTTTGTCAGTGTTGATCCGTGCAGGTCACCCATCTGATCAGCGGTCTCCATGGAAGCCACTGCCTTTTCTGTGGGAACGCATTGGTGGTCCTTTTTAGTTTATAACTTATTCATATTCTTACAAGACAGGAGATGACTGGGGTCTGTTGGTTGTTAACAAAACATATCAATCATGCTTTGTTGCACGCAACGTGAGATGCGGTTTAACCCCCCCCACTAGATGAAGACAGGAAATAGACATCACCTCTTCGATTTACACTTACCCACAAAGTCCCAAACAAACACATTCCTCTGAAAAAGTCGGCTGGATTTGAGGCCATGGAGGAGGAACTTCTCCAAGCAAAGCACCAGACCTCCTTCACCGCACAGCAAGACTGTCAGGTTTCCCCTCTGGGGTGATAGAAATGGGAGCAGAGAGTTAATAGACCTACTCCAAAACAAAAGCTCATGTTAGTGTTTATAACAGTCTCATATTTATTAAAGTAAACAGAAGAGAACATGTACATTAAAGCTTGTGTACTAAAGACTTTATTAAAATGAATTAGAAGCCGTTTAGAGCCAAACTAAAGTGATGCATCAGGTCTCTGTTGTGCTCTTAACTGAGATGGGAAAGGCTAGCCTGATACACAAGAGGAACAAATGAGGCCCGCGCTGGAGAGTCCGGGGTAATGAACCATGTTATAGATAAAAATAACACAGCGGGAGGCTGACAGTTGCTGCAAATATTCTCCTGTCTGCATTAACTATTTTGTCACCCTTTCAGCTTAGTGAGCCGGCAAGTAAAACGAATATAGCACTTGTCTCTCGCACACATACACACACCTCTTGTTCAGGTTTGTGGAAATGCTTCACAAGGTTATTTACCGCCTCCCTCATGTCCTCTTGTACTTCAACAGACAGCATCCCTGAGAAGATGAACGAAGAGCAGTTACCAACAGGAACACGAGGATGAATAATGAAACTAAGAGGGGAACAGAAAGGTGATCCAGGAGCAGAATCATCTGCTCGTTCAACAAGTGGGTCAGCTATTGTGCTAAAGAATGTGTTCTTTGTCAGGACGTACTGCTTCGACTGCCAAGCGATCCGAGGACTGTCCGCACACTCTGAGAAGGAGAGGCCAGCTCCGGAGGAGGTGTCCCTGTCAACCTTCCAGCATCGTCCTCCACACCAGGTGACACCAGCTGACCAATGAGGACTCTTTCCAAGCTGCCGTCCCCCACACCTTTACCAAGCCATCGGCCGCACGGGAACCTTCCAAGAAACAAAGACGGAGCGTTACATTTTAGTTATTTATTTTTTTAAATCTTGAATACAAACTACAGAAAAAAAATTAAAAATTAAGCATTTGGCTGAGGGAAGAGCCTTCTGTTCTTATCTGCTACTGTTTTGTGTTTTAACTTGAGGCAGTTATTAGGGTCAAAACAAACAAAAAATAAATAAATCAAATAAAATAAAATAATATATATCTATATCTCTATATATATCTATATCGAGCTATCAGAATGGTGGTTCAGCCTGTGTATGGAAATTCAAACTTGGGGGGCCTTTTTGCTCTGCATAAAGCAGCTACATACTTTCTACATCAGCTAAGCAACCTTTGGGTCAAAGTTTTTTGAGCGTTCAGACATGAGATTTTGAACAGCTGGATCATCTAGCCGTTATCATATCCTTAACACGTCATCAGCCTGTGAGCTGATGTTCATAAACATAGTATCAAATGCTGTTCGAGGTCAAACTCAGCTTTCAATGACCGAAGAATATCAGAGGACCAATCTTACTTGTAGGTGTGCCCTGTAATCTCATTGTACACCATCACACAGTCAATGAGACATTTGGCCAGCAGGCCCGAGTTCTCCTGTCCCAGCTGCAGAGTGCTCAGCCTGCCCAGGTTCTTGCACTGAAATCAAAGCACAAATCACAGTAAGAGTCGCTCTCTGTGTATGCGTCTCCATCGGCTGTGATGTTACTACAGAGGGGTGAATACCAACCTGGAAAAAAATTTCTTGTGTATTCTTTGGGATCTGTCTAACTCCTGAATCGCCCAGCTCTCCTGACAAACACACCCAAGGATTAACTGTTGCCATTGCGATGCTCAGCTTCTTCATGGGTATTATAACAACACGATATGGAATACCTAGAGAGACACACAACATCAAGTTTTATGTATTTGTCCCTCTCTTTTTTTCCACTTCTTAAATTGCCCAACTTTTCTTGCAATATATTTTCACAGTATTAAATCAATTTTAATGTTTTCTCTTTGATGTCTGGAGGGTCTTTTTGAAGGAACACTTTTAATCCGTGTTAATAAGGAGGTTAGTGTGGTCGTCGTAAAACACAGCACAAAAAAACCTTTCAAGGCCTTTCGGTTTTCTCAAAAGCAACAGAACTGCCTGTAAATCCAGTTTTCCTGCCGTTAAGTTTGCACGACTTACAGACAGAGGTGAAGACGCGTGTAAAGCAGAGGTAGTCCACGGTGTTGAGAGAGAGCAGGTGGAATAAAAACTGCTCCCTTTCTTCCTCGCAGAGCAGGAATGCATGAGGTTTGTACAGCTGCCTGTCAGGGGCCCATGAGAGAACAATATCAGTGATACTACAAACTAAATAAATTTAAAAAAAAATATTTCTGTTCATTTATCAACTGTGAACTCTTACCGGAGCAGCTCCTGGTTTGTGAGCAGCTCTTTGAGGTGTTGGGATAGCATTTTCTTCTCTAGAGCCAGGTGGATCCAGGCTCGGGCCTGACCCACATCAGAGAGACCCTCACTCATGGACTGGATAAACCTGGAAGAACAACACACAGGCTGAAAGGAGATGCAATATTCAACTTTTACACTACTAATATCCTCTGAGCTCATTTAGAAAACTAAAAGCCCCTTTCATCAACTGCCTCATTACCTCATATCCTGTATTAATGATCCTCTCAGGGCCAAAGCGCCATCATCAACCGTTCTCTGGTCCGAACAGTTAGAGCCTGAAAAGGCAGGAAAAAAACACCAATTATGAGTTGATTCTTATTTCAGTGATTTCCAAAAGTAGCTCAGTGCAGTCGGGGGGCTGTGCTCTGACCTGGAGACTCAGCTGGTGCCTCTGTCTTGCCCTGGGCAGCTTGGTATTGAAGTAAATGGGACCAAAGAGCAGACTTTCCCTGTTCACAATAAGAAGTAGTTAATTTCCAGCATGCATGCAGTCATCTGCCGTTCCAGAGATTTTTCTAGGGTGTCTCTTCACATGAGACATACAGCGCGGTATTTGCATGTCACGTGAGCTGATTAGGCATGCTAAGTCACATGTCTGACCTGTTTCACCTGCAGACCGTGGCCCCAGGTTCTCTCCAGCAGGTCACACAGGCCGTGGATGAGTGTGTTTTCTTGCAGGCCTGTGATACTGGCCTCTCCCTGACCCAGTTCCACACTCTCCTTCCCCATCCTTTCCTTCAGCATCCGTTTGGTCTAAAAAGAAGAAGAAGAAGATTTTTGCATTAACCTTGAGTAAAATAATTAGGAACATGCCTATTTTAAGCACCTAACGAGAGCGCTTACCTTCAGACGACACTCGCCGAGCAGCCCATCAACAAACTCCCGGTGCGTCTGAGTGATAGCTTGAGGCGACAGGTCAAGTAGTTTAGACTGGCGGAGATTCTTCCTCGCAAAGGTGTATTTCTGTTGAATATATAGGTAACATATTAGACACACACCCCTTGAAGCCTGGGTGCTAATCTGTGCGTGTGTGTTTGTTGGCACACACACTGTAGGTACCTGTCTCTGCTCGTTGTCCACTCCTGAGTGATCAGAAACTGTGGATCTCTTAGGTTCAGATCTACGAGAGGCTGTGACACGACTGGACCACCTGATGACACAGCAAAATAAAATCCATAATTTTACACACGGGAGACTAAACCAAGCACACCTAGAAATAAACTGTCAATTATTTCCATTACTCACTAGAAACAGATTTTAATTTAATCTTAATAACAGCAGGAAACAAATCTCACTTGTTGGTGTTCTGCGCCTGGGCGAGGACATCCGCCTGCAGCTTAGGGAAGTAGCCTGGGTGATGACGACCCTGGCCAATCCTCATGTCCAGCAGGTGGGGGTGTATGGCTGTGTGGTCGGCCTTCAGCAGCCTGCGCTCGATGGCCTGACCTGCAGAGACAAAAGTCAACAAAATTTTTTTGGGGAGGGGTTTATATATTTATGTTCGTTTGTTTTTAATTTGTATTTATTCATTTATTTATTACAGAGATATAACCTTTCAATGAAATTTGTTATTTCCATGAATGGCTTGTGCATAACAGGCTAATATAGTATAAAACAACGTAACCATTTGATGTTATTCTGGAGTCTAATGTATGGACTTTGTGAATTGTGAACAATGCCACCGACCAGCCACAGAGATGAGAGGCTGGCACCACTTCAAAGCCGCAGCTTTGCAGCAGTTTTCACAGGACACAGAGCTCCGCTGTCCTCTGCTTATATAACGCTGACAGACCAGCATGCGCCTAATTCTTCTCTAATTTTCTAATTCTACCCATCTTTTTCCCCTTACATCTCATTCGATCCCATCACTTTTGTGTTTCAATTATCCATCAGGTTATTTGGTCTTATTTCATTTCAGAAATGTTTAATGAATTACAGTTTATATGGCTGCATAACCTGGTGCGGGAATCCCCCTAAGCACCGTTTATACAAAATCCTCGGTACTCATCACAAAAGGGAGAGAAAGGCCAAGCAGCATAATCACCATATAAACCCAAACAGACGGGCAGATGGTGTCAGATTTGCAGAGTCCCTCTGCGAAATCTGGCATCCAGCTTCATTACATAATTTTTCTCAGATTTCCTTTAATATTTTTGCTACATACTACTTACATTCTGGAAAAACACTGGTGAAACAGCCTCAGGCGTGTATTTAAAATACAACTAAGGTCATGGATATTTTACACATTTTACAGAAGTATCTAAAGCACCTGATCATGCTATTCTACTGAAACAAATGTGCTCAGCTAGTATGGAAGAGTCTAATAAAGGGTTTCAGGTAAAACACAGACAGTGCCCCCCTTCTATTATCACAGGTGTTCCACAGGGGTCCAACTCCTGGTCCTCCTTAGTTCCATATTCAATGCATAAACTATACAACTTGTGTCACCCAAAACTGTAATGTGGCTATTGCAAAACTACAACGTCAAGTTAATAAACTACAGCTTGATTTGAAGTGTAGTAAAGCACAGTGTATGCGACTCACTCGGTCGCCCGAAAGTATCCAGCCTACTTTCAACATCCAAACCCTTGATGTTTATAAAACTGAAACTGCTGAGTGTTATAAATACTCACTTTTAAAGACCCACCTGGAAAATCTTTTTTGGATTTTTTTTTTGCACTTGATCGAGCTGACATTGTTTATATGCATGCTTTTCCCACCTTCTTTGAAGCCTCGGTGCACCACAGTGCACTGGCCCATTTCACTCTCAGTTTGTCCTATAAGAAATACTACAGTGGTCCTCCTTAACCCTCTGGGGTCAAAGCCTTAACCCTAATCCTACCCCACACTTTGGGAGAGCAGCACTAACCTTTGCTAGCAAATGGAGTGAGCTCTGCATAATATAAAGTTACATTACATTATTTCACTAGAACATTTTAAAAAGTTACATATATTTTTTGCAGTCACACTTGTACATGTTACTCTGTCAGAAAGTATACTGTATATTTATGTTTTATGTGTGTATGTCCTTAAACTGTAGTGTTTTTTGTATTTTTTAATTTTTTAATACTGTCTTTGCAATGACAGTACACATTTAAATAAAATATTTATTAATAATACTGTTAACTACTATTATGATGATGATGATTATGGTGATGATGATGATACCATTGGCTTATCACAGGGTTTCATTAGAATGTACAGCTTATTTAAATTACTATATGTAATTATTAAAATGACTATGAGGTTCCTTTTTTTGTGTATACATATATATTAGTTCTTGTCAGAGCAGCCACTAAACTTTCAGGAGCTAATCACTTATCTCTGCATATAAACTTTACTGTCTAATTTGCATGAATATCTATGAAAATACAGTCAGCGCTTGTTAGGACACCGACATCTAAACTGGTGTTTGTGTGTGCTCCTTGTTGTACAGTACAGTATTTTTTGTGTAGCCTGGCTTATAAGAACATGTACAATGTTTCATGGCAGTTTTCACTTTTTCCCCCCGATCCCTTTGTGATCCTGGGCACCTTCACAGTACCTGATTCAAAGAGGGTAGTGCATTTCCTGTAAGGACAGCTGTGGGAATCCTCGCTCCCTGTGTCATACAGTCGTTCTCGCTCTAAGCGGCTGTCGAACAGCTGCTGTAGTGGCTCCCTATCTGCCCAGCGAGATATAACCTTCCCATCCACAAAAGAAGAAAACATGGATGTCTCCAAGAACCGGGACAAGAAGTGCAAGTGGCTCGTTGGCTGAACGGAGAGAAAGGAACCCTAAAACATTGAAAACCAGGGGTTTACTGAATGAAGATATAACAATAATATGACTTATTTCACCTAAATTCTTTCTTTTTTTTTTTTATTTAAATCTATCAGTCAGTCATCTACTAAAGTACCTTATCAAAGTTGAACATCCCCTCTCGGTTGCTCAACCAAGAGTCCAAATCTAGAGCGCTGTGGATGACGAAGTCATCGTATCTGCCAAACATTGCAGCAAAACGTCCTGCAAGCACCTCCCTCAGCTGAATATTCAGCCTTGCTGCCTTCAGTTCTTCCTCCTCCTCCTCAAACACGTGTCCCAGTGTCTTCCCTCCATCTGACATCTTTCCTCCTCCACACCTCCTCGCCAGAGCCTGCAGCCTCTCCAGCACCGCCAACTCCTCGCCTCCGAGGTTCCCGTTCCTTCTGTCCTCCATCAGATCCTCCAGCACCAGGCTGCTAAGCCGAGGGGAGGAGGATGAGGTGGTCGCGGGCTTAGCGATCACACCGCCCTGTGGAGGCAGCCCAAATTGCAACAACACCTCACTCAGTTCCTGAATGAGTTCAGTCTGATCCGGAAACGGGGGAAGGTCTTCAGGAGCTTCGACACAGTGGTTGTCAATGTCCACAAAGCACAGGTTAGCCTGTGTTAGAGTATGAGACAAACCAGACGGTTACAAACACGACAAACAATTTTCAGTTGGTTCGTCAATCAGATAATCATAATAGGTTTATCCTGTCACAATGTACAGACGGTTATCTCATCCAGACAGAGTGAGCTGAGCTTTACCTTCTAATTAAGCTCCGAGATGGAGATTTACACATCATTAATAGATTCTTAGCATTTCACTTTGATAAGCGCTCACAGGATATTAGCATGTGAAAGATTATCTGTTATCGCTGCAACAGGAGACAATGTGGAAAGTGCAATATCAGTCAGCGATAGCAATATGAAACCTTTGCAAAAAAATAAAAATAAAAAAGAAATGTGCCCAGAAAGTTGCCAAGCAACAAACCATAGAAAGATTTTTTTTTTTTTTTTTTTTTTTTTTTAAAACTCCTTTTTAAAAA
>VOQK01020356.1:1537-15827 GCA_015052645.1 Benitochromis conjunctus
ATGTGAAACAGTAGTTCTTCAAGATTCAAGATCCATTTTTGGCACATGCATAGACATACAAGTCATACGAGTACAACACACAGTGAAATGACAAATTCTTGTTATTTGAGCAAGCAAAAGTGTAAAGACACAGTGTAGGGATTGGACTTCCTTGATGTTGATAGGTGGATTTCTGAACTATCCATCCATCCATCCATCCATACATACATACATTTATGAGAGTTTTTGGAGTGTCCTTTAGATCTGACTAATTAGGCTAGTTCAGACTGAAGGAACTTTTTCTAGAGCAAGTCTCCTTTTTTATGTGCACCCCACACTGCAGGAACTATGTAGGAACTATCAAAGTCCTTAGAATTCAGTTGTTGGGGTCTCGTTTTTACTTCACGCTGAGGGTCGTGGTACTCTCTTCCAATTAGTAATGTTAAAAACAGTTAGGTCTGAACATTTAAAGATTTTGTTGTTTTGTTGGTACAAACAACAAAGTCCTGGGATGAGTATCTTGGTGCTCTCTGAAGCGTTGTCACCGTCAGACCTCCACAGAACAGTTTGGTCTGAAAGGGGCTCATGTGTTTCACACTAACCAGAGAGAAACGTCTCCTACCTTGAACTCATATGACTCCTCGATGATCACCTCCAGTTTGACGTGTTCGCCCAGCATTGGCCTGCCCATCTCTGCAATCCTCCGCTCTTCCTCTTCTTTCTTTGTCAAAGGTTCCTCAGCCCCGTCCTCTGAATCAGAGAGGAAACATTAGATTATAGAGTCAATGAAAATATTAAGATTAATTTACCTTATTATTTGATAGAGCAGCTATTTGTACATATGCCAATTTCCCAAGAAGACATCTAAACCCTAACTGTGAAGAAATGTTGGCCAGTCAAAAGCCCACAATCAATAACATGATGCATGCAGAAACAGAGCTTTAGGCATTCTTCACCATGCAAGGAGTTTCCCTAAAGCTCAGTTTTCATTGATCCAAAATACCCATATAGATGTGAGTGTAGCCTGAAGCATCCTGACCAGAGCTACAAAAATAAATGATCAAAATGGTTTGACACTGTGGTTAATGTTAGCACAGTAAAAGATAGATGATGGGCAAACCTGCGATGCTGATTATGCTGGAGGGGACGGGGTGCTCTCGTCCCTGGACCTTCCTGTAGATGTCTCTGCCTGAACAAGTGAACAGAAACTGAAACCAGAACATGGCTGAAACATCACAGCCTGTATCCAGCACCTAACCGACGGCTTGTGTGTTTAATGGGAGTCTGTTCAGAGATCTGTTTGTGTTTAGTGATACACTTTAAAAAATTTGTGTGCTGTCAAATCTGGATTTATGCTCCTGTGATGCTTTTCATTAACGAGGGTTAGTTATTATTTAACCAGTGCAGATTAGTTAAAAGGTTAGCTTGATGTCTTTTTAGCTCAGCTCATGTAGGAGATGTGGAGACTTAATTTAACTGGACGAGGATGGTAACTGTGCGCTCAGTCCAGAAACAGCAATTTGCTGCAGTGCACATATCACTGAAGCTCTACAACAGAAACATGCTTACGTCTTTTATATACAGTCTACGATTGTACCACGAGGCTAGCATCGTAGCCGAGTTCGCCTACCAGGCTGCCAAAGCCTTTCAAATAAAAAGGGCGTGTAGATCAGCACATGCCAAGGGCGGGGTTTCATCCACTCTGCTAACACGAACAGAACACTGACACCTGCAGCTCCTGCTCAGGTGGGCATTCAGGTGAAAGGTTCAGCGCTAGATTAACGGGCAGTTACGGAGGCCATGTGACACTAACATGAAGCAGCAGGGAGTGAAAATAATGACCCCAGCACAGACAGGCGAGATCATTCCTCGTTTTATATTGATGAGCTGTGATTGGGCGCTCTCTGAACGGACCTAATAATTATAATAATAAAATCCCCTTTTCTGCTCAAAGCTCCTGCAGTAATAATATTTAAGACCCAAACTGAGAGTGAGATTTAATTTAATGCTGTTTAAGACTTTTCATGAGTAAAAGATTAAATGATCATTCAGACATCAACGATCACGCTGATGGTCAGCACGCCTGTCACTGACCTGTTTGTGCACACCTGAGAAATGAGCGTGCTCAGTTTTGTTAGAAATAACCTTACTCGTCGGAAACCTCCAGATGTTTTCCAGTCAAGGAGTCTTCTCTTCACTGATTGGCTCAAAAACAGGTGATTTTTTTGGTTTTGCACCATAACAGGCTCCAAAAAATCACGTGTTCTCTGTACACTGTAGAAATGGTGACAGTTAGCATCACCCGCTGATCTGAGGTGTCCACCTGATGGCCCCTGATTGGTTTTGTCAAGTCAGAAGTGACCATATTTAGATAAGAGGGCGGAGTCATACGGTATTAGCTAATACCAGCAGGCTGATTTAAAAAAAAAAAAAAAAGCCTGTAAAACTGTACTTCCTGTTGTACCAATGAAGAAGAATCATTTGGAGGACTTAAAAACAGGGTTTTTGAGTTGTTACAGTAACTTTTAGAAATGTGATTTGCCAGGTTTTGCTGTGAATGACTCTCAGACATTTTCTGCTCAGATTTCACGTTGGAAACTCTGAAGGTTTCTCGAGGAAGCTTTTGATGAAAGGTTAATGGATGTTAGACAACACACGTTTTGTCACACTGTCCTTCAGAAGATCAGCAGAGTGGTGAGGTGTGGGGAGCCGCCCGTTCCCACAGGTTTCCCATCAGGTTTCCTTCTTTAAACTTCCCTCATCGCTGTCTTGGAGAAGCAGCTGATGATTCAAACTGAGACAGAACCTGAAGTTGCCGGCAGCTCACGTGGCAGAATTTTGAGCTCAGCGATTGGATGGTGAAATGCACTCTGGGAGTTTGATGCAGATGAGTGTAAATGACCCCAGAGGGTGTCACTGTTGAAGGGAAAGCTGAATGGGATTGTTCCTGCAGGAACCACGGAGGTCACTCCTTCACAGAACTGAACTGAATGTCTCTCCAGATGTTTTCGTCTGTATTATGTCTCAGCTAGGATACAATACCAAAGACAGGCTCTCATTTAGCAAACAGCCAATGCCCTCTCCGCCCAGTCTGATGCTTCCTGTGGCTAATCCTTATGCAGCAGCTGTAGCCATGTGAATAGATAACCATGCTGACATCTGGTTTCTCCTTTCACTCACTCATTAGCTTCAGGAAGTAAAAACCAACATGGTTAGGTGTAGGGAAAGCTTGTGATTGGATGAAAACACCGCTTTACATCAGAAAGCTGCTCGCTCTGTGCTGAGAGCATCTCTTCATGCTCAGCCGGCCTGAGGCATACACCTGCTCTTCCAGCTGCTTTGTGAGACTCTGTGCAAAATAATGGGAACGACGGTGTCGGAGCACACCGGGTTTAAATTACCCTGAGCTTCATAACTACAGGAGGTGCACTGGTGCTGTTTCACCTGTGATGGGTCAGTGATTACTATGATACCTGACACGCGTTACTGCAGCGCTCCGGCCGCACACAGGTCAGGGCAACCTTTTCAAATGCCCAGCATTGCCTGTGTATAAAAAATGGACTCCAAGTCTGAAGCCCTTTTGTTAGCATTTTGGTTGTTGCCTAGCAGACAGCTAGGTCCACTCTGTGGCAGCGTTCATGGCACGTGCAGTCACGCCCACATGACCAGCTCTACGCAGGACATGCGAATCAACCGTCGCACGCCGGTGACCGCAGTAAACACAAACACATCTCCAGCCTGGTGGAGCATGGCGTTGGTCTGTTTGCTGACGTTTGGCTTTAACCCTTTAAATCTGAGATTCGGGGCTTTGCCTCATGCACCCGACGTTTAAAGCTGATAAATGAGAGCCACGTGAGAGTTTCACAGGACACTGCTACAGCCAACATTTACACCACTGACAGGTGTCTTACCATACAGCTGTTTGTCTATCAAAAAGTCACAAAAAGCACAAATTAACACAATGTATACAGTGAATGCTCACATTTCAGATATGATCTCACTGCTGGTTTCACTTACCTGTCTTAACGAATCCACCTGAAAAGACAGCGAGTATGAAACAGGAAGCCAGAGTTAGTCATTTGGTTTGGTGGCAATTCTTAGAAATCATGAAAGCAACACATAAACGGTTTGCAGGACAGGAAGTGGACAAAGAAACCGGCTTACCGACTTCCTGAAGCAACACAGCTGAAGAGAAGAAAGAGACGAGAGAGAACATGAAGCAGCGGTGAAACCAGAAGATCTCTGTTTGAATCTGAGCTGGTGGCCCACACACACCTGTCCTCAATCTGGACTTCATGCTGCTGAACTAACGTGTGACAAACGTGGCGCTGACGACGGTTCGACCGGTCGTCAGCTGTTAGTTTACTGTTACATCTGACACAAATTTAAACTGTGCGATTAACATGGGCAGGTTTCATACAAGAGTCCAGTTCTGAATCGACCTGACCCATCCTCCCAAACCTGCCAGCATCAGAGCCCTCGCATGCTCGACCACACCCAGGCACATCGCAGCTGTCCACACCTGGACCAACAAGGAAGTGAGAATCTCTCTCCACAGTCTTCTGGACTAAGAAGAACTGGCATGTTCTGTTTGTAGTGAGGCAAACTGAGGTAAGACACAAACTCCACACGTCTTTAAGCACCTGAATCTGTCCAAGAAGTCATGACTACTCTATGAAACACCCAGTTTGCCTGATTACATCAGGTTCTCATTTTATTCAGTCCAAATCAGTTTATTTAAAAATCACAAATCCCCACAGCAGTCACCTAAAGACCCTACAATGATACAGAGAAACCACTGTGAAAACACTTGGCAACAGAGGGAAGGAAAATCTCCCTTTTAACAGGAAGAAACCTCCAGCAGGACCCTACTCAGGGAGGGGACCATCCAAGAGCTGTTTAGTGCCACAGATGACCTGATTACACGTGCCTTCACATCACTAACCCGACAAGAAGTGCGTTAAAAAACGACACCAGGTGTTGCATTATGAGCTTGATTTTGCCATAAACTCAAAACTTTCAGTAAAATCATTGAACCCCTGAGTGAACGGCAACAATATTGTCTGACATAAGTTTTATGTAAACCCAGAGAAATGCAATCAGCACGGTGATTTTGGTGTCGTTGCCTTACATAAGAATAAAGTTGACTCAAACTGTCCTAGCATCTCTCAGCACTGTCGCCAGTCATAATTCAGTCGGGACCAATAGGATGCCAGCTGAAGGCAAAGGAGTGACAGCAGCAAAGATGAACTGCACAAAGACAGGAGGACAGGTCAGAGGTCATCAGAGAGGTTAAGGTGCCCGTTCACACCTGTCCATCTCCTCCTGTTCCAGTACGGCTCCTGAAGCTCTACGTAGAAGCTGGCATTCTTATCATACTCCTCGTGATCGATTATTTTAATGGCTATGGTCTTCCTGTGGGGGGAGGTGGGTCAGAGGTCAGGGGTCATGCATTAGAACACACACACACACACACACAGACACCTTATCTGCCTGCTGGGATACAGAAACATGATTAGCTGGTTATTAAAAGGATGAGTTCAACCCAAACTTTCCCGCACTCGTTATGACATTAAACACCACATCGACAGGGCTGACTGAGGTCAAAGGTTATCGGTGACATGGGTGGGGTCAGGGTACGGGAAGGCGACACCCCCCCACCTTTCCTCTCACTCATCTCCAGCAGCTGAGGCTCTCCGATCTCCAGGAAGAAGTTCTTGTTCTTCTCGTACTCTTCGTCATCGATTATATTTATCCGAATGGTTTTGCTGAAACAGAGAAAAGCCGAAGAGAGAGTTTGCAGAAGGAGAAGCGTGCAGAAGCCCGAGACACGACAAAGAGGAGGAAACACGGCGGGCAGAGGGAGACGCCGCCGACATTTACACAAACACGTGTGACCTCAAGTTTCTATTCGCCAGCACCGCTCCGTACAGATTTTATGTAGGCAGAGAGAGACGGCTGTGTCTAACCAGGCAATCCCAAAATTATATTCAATGTTCACGACTCCAGGATCTGAACTGTTCAGGTGAGGCAGCAGGTTAGGAGGGTGCACAGGATGGACTCAGTTCTATCAAAGTTTAGACGTGAGGACGGTGAGGAGATGCTTTCATGATGACCCCGTTTGTTTGTTCAGTGTTGGAGGCGGGGCTGGAGGCTACAGCAGGCCATCCTGTGTGTGTGCGTGTGTGCGTGTGTGTGTGTGTGTGTGAGTGTGTGTGCTGCTGAAGATGGCCTGCATCCATTTGCATGTTTATTTCATGTGAGCAGATTGATGCTTCGGGGCTTGTTTTGTGTCACAGTTTGAGGAAACTTTCAGCTTTGTGGACGTTTGTGCTTCAGTTTTATTCATCAAAGAATCTGAACTCGTTCATCTTCACGGAGCAAGAGGAATGTTTCAGAAATGAGCAGGACATGGACCTGATAAAGGATTTCAATATGAAAATAAAAGAACCAAAGAACTCTTAGACAAAAGAGCTTATTTACAAATTAACCACAAACATGTAAATCATCATCGATTCTTCCACACAATCATTCTCCAAAAACAGAAGGTCGTGGCGCTGTCAGGGTTTGGGATGAGTGAGGACGACCTTGTGCCTCTCGGTGGGTTTCAGTACGAAACTAAAGCCTGATTCATTATTATTTCACTTAAAGTCATCTTTAACCCTCTGGGGTCTAGGGCAATATGCACTGTCAACACAAATCAAAACGGAATCGCATTGCGGCCCTGCCCCCATACCACGCCCCCTTTTATCGCCGATGTCGGTGTGACGTGCCGGCGCGTCCATAGACCACAGAAGGTTAAAGAACCTGATAATCAAGATTACAGTTACTGCTGTATCCATGTAATGGTGGAGTATATGTAGTGATGGATGCTGGTTACAGAAGGAGAAGTTCAGACGTGACCATGTTACCACTGAAGGAGTGCCCAGGTGGAGGAGGTTAAATCTCACAGCACCAGAGGAACACCTTCCCCACAGATACCTACAAAGCGAGGAACACAAGTCCTGCCTGAAGGAAACATCTGGAAACATCTGCACAAACGTGGACACTGCAGGTGTTTCTGCACTAACTGAACCCGCCCGGCCAAGACGCAGCAGCTTCTCCACCAGAGACTCTCTGCTGTAAGGCTTCAACCACACCTCACAGCTCAGCCTCTGTAAAGACTCCACTTACACCCACGTTCAGTCAGGAAGGGAGCCTGACCTTCCTCCACACCCACTGAGAACAACACACACCAGGTCTGAAGTTAACATGGGCTGCTAAATGTGACCTCTCTGTGTAAACAGGACTAAATACAGAGTCTCATAAACTCTCATTTCATCACATACAAACACAGAAACATGTTAAAATGAACTGTTCTGAGGTCAGCTGTAAAGCAGGAGAGCTCCATGTTTCCTCTCTAACATCTGTCTGCTCTGCTGTGATGGAGGATTTCAGTCCTGGCTCTGCTTCGTCCTGTTGTTGGTCTCATGATGCTCCAGATGTTCTCGGTCTGGACTGCAGGCCCGGGGGTATAGCATCGTCCTGCTCCAACATGAACTGATGCCCCCCGAACATCAGAGCTGCAGGCGTTGACCTGGGTCTGACCTCAGATCAGTTTTAAAGGAGCCTTGGAGCTGTAACCTGCACGTGTGGAGGGCACGCTGAGCTGCTCACAGATGCTGATTTCTGGGAGCATTCCTGGTTTTTGACCCTCTGCCTCTCTCAGACGCTGGTTTGATACCCGATCACGTGATCGTGCGTCCTCTTCCTCCAGCTGTTTCTCGTTACATCACTGACTTTTGCAGAGTTTTTTAAAGTCGTTGGCATCAAATCCAAAATGACCTCATATTTTTCTAACAATTGAAAATGTTGTCAGTTTAAAGCTTCGATTTGCTGTAAATGAAATAAGATTCAAGCAGCATCTTGATTTTTGGTGATCGGGGTTGTAAAAGCTGCTGTGATGTAGTGACACAGTGTGAATGCACAGAGCAGCAGAGAGCTGCAGAGGTTCGTCTGATATACTGCCTCTATAAAAATTAGAGATTACATCTAAACTCTACCTAAGTCAGCTTTTTATCACTGCAGAGAGTTTCTGTGGAGGAAGGAGAAGCGAGAGAAAAAGTGCGCTGAGTCTGGAGACGTGGCCGCCGGCCAGCAGCGACCTCCCCCGTCGTTGGCCGTGACAGGAAAAAGCTGCAGTGATGTGTCTGCTTTATGGGCTGACGCTGCGACGAAGAGCAGGGACAAAGTCCTGCTGCCTCAACGCAGGCTGGCCTAATAAGGAAGAGAGTGGCGTGGTGTTTATCTGCTCCGCACAGCAGACAGAAGACATCTGACACGCTGAAAATCCCCTTCAGACGCCTGAGAAAAGATGGAAACACGAGCAAACATCCAGGATCCATGCAGCAGGCAGCTACAGGCAGCCCCCTCAGCGAGCCACTGCCATGCAGCACGCAGGTGTGCAAACCTGCAGTAGCGCTGTGGCCCCGTGTGGCCGTGTTCCAGTCAGTTGTTATGATCCAATCATCTCACTTTCGCTGATCTGGCATCAGACCACACATCACCATGATGTCACAGACTGCTTTGACTGACAGTGACGAGGGAGGGGTGGAAGCCTACAGACACCTTACACCAGGGCTGTCAAACATAAAGCCCGGGGGCCACAATCGGCCTGGCAAAGACTGCAGTCGGGCCCCCTGGATGGCTTTAAATTGTCGATTGTATTTGAATAAATTTTCTGCCACACTCATTCATACTGCACCAACATAGTAACAGAAAACATCCATCCATCCATCCATCCATCATCTTCTTCACCTTTTCCGGGGCCGGGTCGCGAGGGCAGCAGCAGACCTCCCTCTCCCCAACCACCTCCTCCAGCGTGTCCTGGGTCTGCCCCGGGGCCTCCTCCCGGTGGGACATGCCTGGAACACCTCACCCAGGAGGTGCCAAGAGGCATCCTCGTCAGATGCCCGAACCACCTCAACTGGCTCCTTTCGATGTGAAGGAGCAGCGGCTCTACTCTGAGCCCCTCCCGGATGGCTGAACTTGTCACCCTATCTCTAAGGGAGAGGCCAGCCACCCTACGGTGGCTGGCCTCTCCCTTCGCTTTTACACTCAGCTCTCTCTTCATCACAACAGACCGATGCAGCGTCCGCCTTACTGCAGCTGCAGCACCGACCCGTCTGTCGATCTCCCGCTCCCTTCTCCCGTCACTCGTGAACAAGACCCCGAGATACTTAAACTCTTCCAGTTGGGGCAGGAAGTCGTCCCTGAGCCGGAGTGGGCACTCCACCCTTTTCCGGCTGAGGACCATGGCCTCGGATTTGGAGGTGCTGATTCTCATTCCCACAGCTTCACACTCGGCTGCGAACCGCTCCAAGGCGAGCTGGAGGCCATCACCCGATGAAGCCAACAGAACCACATTGAAAAAACACTGAAAGTTATTTTGCTGTCTACTACAGTATCTTCAGTTTTCTACTTTTATTTATGTATTTATTTCGCAATAGTCCTTAATGAGAAAAAAAGCATTTTCTGTAAATTCACAGAAACTTTCTTTTTTATAATTACAGGAGAGTCTGGCCAATGACAGAAGGCCCAGTTTCAGAGCCAACCCAATCAGGAGTGAGATGACATCACACATTCGTTTCACACAAAGTGTTTCAGATTTTTTAGGATATTTGGAGAAATGGGTGGAGTGATCAACTAGTTTGGAAGTGAGAAAAGCGCTTGGTAATGCTTTATGTAGCCTTGACGCAACAAGGAAAGAAAGAAAAAAGGAAAGGGAAGAAAGGAAAGAAGGAAGGAAAGGAAGGAAGGAAAGAAAGGAAATGAAAGTAGGAAGGAAGGAAAGAAAGGAAGAGAAAGGAAAGGAAAGGTAGAAGTACCCCCTGTGGGTCGTGTCATCCTGTGGAAGTGGCGAGTGGCTCTGCTCTTCTGTTCGAGCCATCAGATCAATCCTTCCTCACGTTGACAAATACCGGAGACAGGAAATGCAACAGCTGCCTCAGTGACGGTTACTAACTATAAACCGGCACAATAATGCCAGCAGACACATCCCACAAAGAGTTTAATATGTTTAATATCTCATCATTTACTGGATTCTCAGACACCTAGAAGACGGTGATCCAGACCAATCACGTGTCGGACGGCGGGTAGACCGAAGAGGACGGCTGTGGGACAATAAGAGCTTCAACCTCTCAAACACATTGAGTGTGCAGCTTCACAAACACGTGACCTGCTTAGGCTCAAACACAGACAGTTGTTTACAGGCAGTCCTAGCCGGGGATTCCCGGAGACGCGACACCTGCAGGGTGTGACATGCATCGAGTGACATCGTGACATAAATCACAGAGCACACACTGGCTGATTTGCCAGGCACCGTCACATGACGGCCTGTGAGTGACAGTCTGACAGCAACACAACGGTAAAGTCAGTGTGGCGCACTGCAAACTTTGCACGCTGCCCAACGAAAGCGAGGCAAAGCAGAGTCACCTCTGGAAAAAAGACAGAATCACTTCGATAAGAAAACAAATGTTCCCTGCACCAGTGCAGTCCCCGTCAGGACGACTGCAGCAGACTTTCACCTGGATCACCTGTCCACAGCCCAAACCGCCGCCGTGCAGCGTGCAGGTATTTGTGTGTGCCTGAGTCACCGCAGCTTTGATAAAATGCAATGCAAGCTGTGCGGTTTGTCCTGCTTCTGCCACTGGAGGAGTCTCCTTCAAACTCACTGAGCAGCACAAACAGTCTTCGTGGGGGAGGCGAGCACCGCACTGTCAGACTGACGGTGTGCCTAATAAACTGACTATAAACGACCCGTCTTCTGTCTCCCCGGGTGACTGCACACAGCCTAAAACAGGACGCGGTGATAACTCCATCGGTCTATATAAGGCTGTGGCCGCAGCGCTGCCAGCGTCCTCATTAATAAACTCAAACACAGGACGAGTAAGGCACCGTCTCCATTCCAGCATGCTGTCCTCTTCCTTTCGCGGAAATAAATGTTTTCATTTGAGACGTGGAAAGTGTTGACCTGCAGCCGTTATGCCAGGCATGTAAGGCCGAAGACACAAGTCACGTGACTGTGTGGAGGCGGAGTCATGCTCAGACCACGGTACACAGTGCTGTGAGGTGTTTAGCGCTTCAACAGGAAGGTTTTCATCGTGACCTATGACCTCAGCACCATGAGTGGTCAGCAGGATTACACTTCCTAAACAGAGTAGTTAGACTTTAGTGACTTTAGTTTGGGCTTAAAAAACATCCTTTTACTACATTTAGTTAAAGCGAAATTTAAGATCTTTGACACTTATTCAGCATCGCCAGCAGAGCACGTTGACACACCATCTCATGTTGAATGACTTTATTGAGGCTCAAACTCTTGTCTGGGTCATGTAAAGTTCAAAGAGGTGATGAAAAGCCTCTCATGCATGAAGCCTGTTCATTAGAATAATCTTGATTAGTTTGAAATCGTCATAGTGATCAGCGCATAAATCCATTTGCAGTTTTATAGATTTATTTTTAAGATTAATAAGAAACCATTTAAGAGACGCCAGGTCTCCCAGCTCACAGGATGATGTAAGTATTAACCTCTTAACATCCGGACATGTTCGGTTTTGTTTTAGCCATATGCCAAACAGAAACAGAAAGTTGAAAATGTTTAGGTCACAAAGAAATATAATAAGTTTATGAACTAATCCAAACAGGCAAGCATGACTGAACTCAGGTCCGAACTCTAATCACACCCATCAATATGCTGATGGGTGTGAAGTGATTAACAAGAAAACTGCTATCACTATAACATCTGTGGAACTGAAGTCGAGTCAGATCTTTAAAGAAGATTTGTACTTACGAAATCTCATCGTTCTCGAACTCCAGAACTCCGTGTGTGTCCTCATAGTCCTCGCCCCCTCCTTTAGCAGTCCCCTGTATCGTTTTGTAGGGCACCACCACAACACCACGTGCTCCTGAGTTCCGGATCACCTTCACCTCCATCACCCCGATGCTCTCGCTTATGGTCATCACCGGCTCCTCAAACATAAAGATCCCAGCGTGGTCATCATCAAATATGGTAACGATGGCCGTGCAAGGCAACCCCAGGCCTGCGAGGGTTTCCACGTGGTTTGCCTCATGACTGTTCGAACCCTCAGCTATGACTCTGACATTACTTAGGTGAACCAGGAAATGCTCATCTTCTTCAAAGATGTCGTCATCAATAATGTCAATGCGAATTTCTTTTTCTGTCTCACCGGGTTTGAACACAACGGTTCCTTCTGTGAACTGATAATCTGAGCCGGCGTTAGCGGTGCCGTCTTCCGTTCGGTAGTCCACAGAGACTGTGCTGGTCAGGTCTCCGCCACGACGAACCACATTCAGTGCCACGCTGCCGCAGTTCTCCAAACACTGGTAGGTACCAGGGTCAAAGAGCACCTTAGAAGAGAAGTCGTTCACCGACACCTCAGAGAAGATGTCATGGGTGGCTCTTTTGGCTTGGTCAGCGGCGTGCTTCTTCAGGACGTTACCCGCTCCTGTAATGATCCTGGTCGCTTGACAGCGGTAGAAAGCTCGACTCTTCTGTTGCTGGGTTAAAACTTGGTAGTTCGCAAGCTCCATCAGCTGCTCCATCTCCTTCTCCGGATGTTTCTGTTTCAGCTCCTTCAGGATCCTTGCCACCTCCCTGCGGGCATCCTCCTCGTCCAGCTCCTTCCCTTCAAATCCTGCCTCTCCATCTGTGAACTCCTCTCCATGAGAGTTGAGCATTTTTCCATCCATTTCAATGTCGACCTTTGAGGGAAGTTCTGGCTCTCCCTCCGTTTCAATGATCACTCCTTTCCGCTTCCCTGCTCTGTATCGCTTGTACATGTATTTGTAGAAAAGAAGTCTGCGATCTGCTATGTAAGCCAATCCAACACAAAGTGGGAAGAAGAAGAGTGTGAGAAGGCCTTCCCATATTTCCACAACGCCTGGAGAAAAGACAGCCAGGATCAGGTAAAGCCAGGTGTAAGCAAAGATGCTCCAGGCAGCAGTGATGAAGAACACCCGTAAGTGCTTCACTTTTCTGGTCTCTCCTTCAGGAATGACAGACACACAGAGTCCGATGATAACAAACATGTTGAAGGCGGCGCTTCCTACGATGGTGTTGGGACCAAGCTCACCAGCGTTGAAGTTGTGCCCACAAACCTCCACCACTGAGAGGAGGATCTCTGGGGCGGACGAACCCAGCGCCATCAGGGTCAGGTTGGACACTGTCTCATTCCAGATGCGTACTGTGGTGGTGATCTTTTCACCATTTGGTTTCTTGATGGTGATTCGTCTCTCCTGGGAAGTGATGACTTCGATGGATGCCATGAAACGATCAGCGATGATGGAGACCCCTAAGAACATGTATGCTAAGCCCACAAAGTATATGGTTGCTCTGGCGAGGCGGTCAGTGAAGGCTGGGTTTACTGGCTTCCATATAGGGAGGATAACACCCTCTATGCAGTCGGTGCTTCCACCACATTTGCTGTGGTTGGTGGCTGTCTGGTTGGACGTGAGAGTCAGAGTAGAGCCCACTGCTGCTGAATATGGAAACTCGATTGAGATGACAGTGAGAAAGAAAAGCAGCTTATAGGTGAAGAACATTGGCATGGTCCTGGCTTGGCTCATGGTGCTTCAGCTCCCTTAAACCTGTAAGATACAGAGAGAGTGCTCAGTATTCTGCTTTCTCCCTAATTATGTTAAAAACTAGGCTAGAACTGAAGTCTTGTTCCAGATTCAAACCACCTCTACTTCTAAAAGTGGCTGTAAACCTGGCAGCAGCAGTGCTTCAATGAAAAAAGGATATTAGAGTCTTTCCTCTCATCTGTACAAAAACTTGGCTCTCACACTGCTGGCTTACTTGTTGTTCCTAGAGTATTTAAAAGTAGAATGGGAGGCAGAGCCTTCAGTTTTCAGGCCCCTCGTCTATGGAACCAGCTCCCAGTTTGGATTCAGGAGACAGACACTATCTCTACTTTTAAGATTAGGCTTAAAACTTTCCTTTTTGCTAAAGCATATAGTTAGGGCTGGATCAGGTGACCCTGAATCCTCCCTTAGTTATGCTGCAATAGGTGTAGGCTGCTGGGGGATTCCCATGATGCACTGGGTGTTTCTTCTTCACTCACTATGTGTTAACAGACCTCTCTGCACTGAATCATACTTGTTATTAATCTCTGGCTCTCTTCCACAGCATGTCTTTATCCTGTCTTCCTTCTTTCACCCCAACCGGTCGCAGCAGATGGCCGCCCCTCCCTGAGCCTGGTTCTGCCAGAGGTTTCTTCCTGTTAAAAGTGAGTTTTTCCTTCCCAGTGTCGCC
>VOQK01020359.1:23663-33949 GCA_015052645.1 Benitochromis conjunctus
AATTAAAGGTAACTTATGAGGCGTACTACATTTGTGGCCGTTCTCTAGCCAAAGACATAAAATGCAATCAGGCTGAACCGCAATGCCCATCTCGCCATTCTGTATTCAATATGGTGTCTTCCACAAACTGACCACTTCTATGTATTTTTAATAAATGAGTTCAAAGTTTATAAAAATGCATTACTTTTTAGTAAGATGTAATTACAAGCTAATCATTGTACAGTATATTTATGAGTACAATGTTCTTTTCTATTAATAAGCAAAAAATATTGTACCTTTAAAAAACACTACCTGTCAGCTTTATAGAGTAACCCAGAATATAATTTAAGCACTAGCACTGCTTAACTTGACCTGAATAGAGTAAGAAGATTAGAAGCTAAAATAAAACTGCATAATCAGGAAAGGACAGCATCTGTTAACAGAAAGCTGTTAACAAAGAGTGTTACATAAAGCGTTGTCCTGCAAACGGCAATTATAATTTCTACAAAATATGAAAGTCAGATTTGTTTTTTTGACCTATTTTTGTTAGCCATTTGTGGTGTTCAGCCATCATTCATTCGCCATAAGGATTTTAATCAAAACAAGATAAACACCGGACCACCATATTTTCAAATCCAACACATTAAAATAAACCACGAGGCTCATGTCTTCTTGGAAACATTCCACAACTTCCCTGAAAGGCAAAATCCAACCCCATCTCTTCCCGCTCCTCTCATGCTTCACTCAGCTCAATCTGCACGCTCACAGCATTTTGTGAACCACAGTAAGTACCCGTTCATGAGCAGATGAGAGGGCAAATCCAATCTGTTAAAAAGCCACAACTCAGCTCCACAGCCATACGGCCACCATCCAGCACTTGACCCAAATCTGGCTGTGCAGCACTGCAGTTGTGGTACCATGGAGCACTGACAGAGGCTTTTGTTTTGGGGAACAAATGTGTGGGTATGCTGAGCCGTGTGCACGTGTGTGTAAAACCACTGCAAGGGCGTATTGCCGTCAGCGTGTGCCAAGGTGCTAATGAATAAACTTAGATGCGTTTCTTTTTATAATTCATTGCTGAGCCTGTGTGCAATGAGCCTCCTTTTGCATCCACTTGAGCCAGTGCTTAGCTCAGACCTTTGCAACAGGAAAGCACAGCGTCAATGAGCCATTAGATTACTGAAGCATAATTACAGTCTCATGGCTTGCAAAAGATTTAGAACAATGGGCATCATTGCAACACATTCACAGTGGATGGGCTAAATATTTAGGTTATATAGCAGTTCATGAGGCTAATACCAGTGGCAAGCATTTGTAAGCCACTGGAATGGGGTGTTAACACAAAGTGCAGCAACATGGGAATGATAGACTGTAATCCTTTCAACTCTATTTGGCCACATCAGCTAATATAAGCAATATAACAGACTCTGATCATGGATATATTTTACTGGTAGATTAATAAACTTAAATTAAATCACTGAATGAGGATCACTCATGAAGATAGCAATACTGCTTTTGGGTTTAGCACATAATGAAAACGAATACGAGAGCAAGTGCTTCCTTTAAATAGTCTCGCGTATTCGTTTTACTAAGGAGTAGGTTTTTATTATGAAAAAAGGGATCAGAAAACGGAAAGGGGAGAAATTTAGAAGAAAAAGGATGTAAATTGGTCTCTTGATGGAGGTCAAACATCTGTGTCTAAACACAGAGTGAGTGCTGAGACACAATGAGGGAAAGCAAAGAGAGATTGCGTAGAAAGGAGTTGCCAGATAACAGAGAAGTAATCTAACATTCCTTGCTGTCAATATTTAAGCGAATACGCTTCATGTGGCTCTTAAAATATCTTTCTTTTCCCCCTCCATCTCTTCTCTCCCTGCTGTTCTCTCTCTATTGGTTTCTCATTCTCTCTTTTGTCCACGCATAAACACATTTTCCGATTCCACATCATCTCCCTCTCTCCCATCCCGACTCTTTTCCCCTTCTTTACTTGAACAGATAAAAGTGTCGCCGCTTTTTGACAAGACACACTCGCTGGCTTCTTCCTCAGAGAGGGAGAGAAAGTTAGCAAATGGCTGACGGAAAGAGGAGAAATGTGATATACGCTGGTACAAAAGTTCACCGCCTTTAAGCAGCCTTTGATCAGCCCAGCACCTGTCTGCCGCCCGGAGGGCCACCACAGTTCACAAGGTCAGCTGTGCAATGATCTGCCACTCATTTCTAGTACATTTGAAGTATTATAGCTGTAAGGTTTGCTACAGAGCAACTGCTACGATGGTGTCAAAAACAACATTTTCATCCTGAATGAAGAGATTCACCTTTTGCCCCACACTTAGAAAGAAAGTTACAGGCAAAAGACTGCTAAATGTCACTGCCAAAAGGAACTACGTGATTTTGGCTTTTTTAGCTTTATTTTCTTGCAGCTCATCTCACATCACAACAGTGAATTGGTATCAAAGGTCCCTGCTAAGGAACTGAGGGCAGATTGAACATAGATCTTCTATTTAAAGGTGGGAAAAGGTGAAGACAAGCCACAACAACATGGGGATATGGACTAGAAGGCTCAGTGTGTCTTAAAAGAGACTGCAGGACGAAGGTGGAGGGAGAGGCATTCCCGACAGGGAAGTGCAGCCTGTTTGAATTACATCATATACATGTTTCTAACCTATTATGTCCCTGATCAGGGAAAATGGGAAAAGAGGAATGAGTGTACGTGAGGAAGTTTAAGAAGTTTATGAAAAAGTAACGGTAAGTGTGAAGAGAAAGGCGAGACGGGAGAAACAAAGGTTGAGAGGCAGGCAGGAGAGAGAGGGTAAAGAGAAGAGGGGAGATCTGGCACAGCACAATTTACCGTGGTTCCCTTTCTATGGGGAGGAACTCAGGAGCAAATGGCAGTGTGAAATATTCAAAGGGGGACCAGGAACAGAAACATCGGCACTTAGTGACGTAACGCAGCTGCAATGCCCACAGAACTCGACCCTGTTTGAAACCTTATTTCTGCACCCAGCTTTGATATTCATTTCCAAAGTTATGAAACAATGAGATAAATTTAGACCTACTGAACAAGTTTCCTGAGGAATTAATTCCAAAAATATTTTCTTTTTGCTACATCTCATTAGAAGGTTTGATGCATTTGTGATGCAAATTGTGAATCATGATTTCACGACAAAGAATCATGATGAATATGATTATGCATGGAATAGGTTTGCTCTCCCAGAAGCAGAAAAAGAAATGAACAGATACAGGCTATTCCTCTGTAGACCCAGGCATCCCCCGAACCTCTGACTTTACCCCGTCTACCCTCCTCTTGAAGGACTCTCACTATTACTCCTTGTCCATCCCCTGACACTCTTCTCCACTGTTAAACCCAAGCTTGTCTTTCACCCAGAGCAACCCTTTAATCAAAATCTACCTGCTTGTCTCTTGTCTCTGTTACCATTCCAAGGTCACACATTCAATCATTTCCTCTTATCCAGTCAAAGTTATCCTTCTCCACACCGATCACAAAGGACTCCTTTTCCAATATGTCCCGGGGCAAACAGAGGAGAATGTGTGCTTGTGTGCGCACTTATGAGTGTATGTGTATGAAAAGGTGGTACTGTAGCATTATAGATGACTTCAGACTTTAAGTGTGTGTGTGTGTGTGTGTGTGTGTGTGTGTGTGTGTGTGTGGTGGGCTATTAAAAGAGCATGTCCCTGGGCCACGGACCTTTCATATGAGTCCTCCCCGGGGAGACAGCAAACACAGAAAATAGAGCAGAAACCCTTTGAGGGCACGCAGTGGAAAGGAGATGTCACTGAATGTGAGATGAGTGTTTGTATACAATTTAAAAGTCAGATTTGATACCCCGTGCCCTGCATAATGGCTGATATTTCCCAACAATGAAAAGAAAAATGGTCTGTAAAAAGTCCCGGGACACTGCATTGCAAGGCTGTCGCAGAATACATGATGAGGTTGTGGGCTAATATATGTGTGCACTCTTCTCCCACATAACCTTGTAGTCAACAAATACACGTGCACAAACACCGCACAGCCAGTACACCAATTAATGTGCATGCGTGCGTGTGCAAAATGCTGCTAATATCACTACATTAGTCTGTTAGTTTGCTTGCATGAGCGATTTCAGTGACTCATAATATCATAGTGATGTTGCGTGACCATCAATCATATGATTAAAAGAGAAAAATACAAAGTAAAACTGCACAGAGTGAGATAGCAATCCTTTGCCTACAACTGGGTGGAAATTGCTACTGAGGTTGAAGAATGAGAAATAACACCTGTTTGAATTCCCAATTTTGCTACCACTAAGGGTCCATACAGTGGAATTAAAATACAATATACAAAATACAAGAAACATGCAGTATTGAGCGTCTGTATTTCTTAACCTTTACAAAGATTGCTAGGGTTCGGAGATTTAGCGGTGTCTTTGTTCTGAGAGGGACTGAGGTGTTATTGAACACAGCAGACGGCTGTAAAACATGTCACATATTATATACCAGGAGACAAGTTAAGAGCTCAGCCTCCTGCCCACTCTCTTAATCGCCGCACCTCACAGTATATAATACCAACACCTACAAAATGGTCATGGAGGGAGAGTGTTACAGATATGAGGGTGGGGGTGTAGATAATAAAAAATGTGTCATTTCTCAGACCGTGTGATTTGTGTTTGATAAATGAAAAGAGAAAAAAGGTTAGAAGGGTGCCCTGTTATTCCCAGTTTGATTGCAAAGACAAGTACAGAAATGCTGCAGGGGGCGGGAGAGGAGTGAACATAGGGTGAACATGTAGGATAGATCAAGAGAGGGGCTTGAGGGGAAACATGGTTCATACGTTCACGTACTGTTTCCTCACCTCCAGCTGTGCCAAGGCGTAAGAGTGGTATCAGTGTGAGGTAACAGGCAGTGAGCCTGCAGGTGCTCTGTTTAAGGAAAAACAAAGTGACTGAAGAAGACAAAGGAGCAGAAGATTATCAAAATAAATATCACATACTGCTCTATTTACTGAGAGTGAACATATATCCACTTCTACACACGCAAACACGCGCACTCTCAAAAGTCTTATTAATTCACCTCTAGTCGTTGTGCGCACGCTTTACTGGGTGGTGACGATGGATGGTGGGTGGAGGTAAATGAGAGTCGATGAGTTAAAGGACAAAAAGAATGCTCCTTGCCCACTGCATTGATTCTCAGCTCCATGGGGTAATAACCCTAATGTTGTAGGCTGACCTCACACACACAGTGGCTTTAATTAAGAGACGAGCAGCCAAAGACAAAAGGAATGATCTTATCTTAATCTCTCTGGAATTAAACACACACTGAAAACACAATGTGTAACTATGCTTCAGCATGTAATAAGATGTTGACATTTGTTTTCTTGCACTGAACTGAAGTCATAATTGAGACTAATCACAGAAGCATTATGTAAAGGACAAGGTTTCTTTTTGCAACCTCCCAATCACGATCTCTTTTTCTCTTCGACTCTTTACTCCCTCACCTGCAACAATGTCTTATTTTCTATGTAATTTGTGGTCACACGCCCTTTTTCCCGGCACAAGCAGCTGTCCGTCAGATTTGCAAGTCACCTGCTTTAAAGCCAGTTTGAAAAATAACCCTTTTAGGATATACTTGGTTCTGGATTTCCAGAGCCATTTAAATACCAACACACTGGAAAGAAACCTTTTTTTTTTTTTGCTTTCTCAAGGAAGTCACTGTGTAAAACAATTTTGTTGGACAGGTGTATTATCTCGTCAACCATCAGGATGGTCTTCTATTTTTTGAAGCCTCACTTCTATGTGAAGACCAGTGTGGGCAAAATCAGGGCAGTTTACCTGTGAAGTAATGATATTCTACAATACCTCAATCCTAAATTTCACCCTGCCCCTAAAACATTATTATAAAATAACAATCAATAAAGCATATGAGGGATAATAACAGAAAGTACAAGGCCTCAGCATGCTGTACTACTTTAAGTAGGGAAAAAAAAGGAGAAAGGAAATTAGACCAATCTGGTACTTGGAAAGCTTATGAGCTCTTAGACTGGCAATCAAACAGTCACACACATTCCACCACGCTTACTGGATGGCTCGTGAGAAAACAGTTTCTTCTTAGGTAAGATGCAGTAAAAGTTATAGCAATCAACAATGTGAGAAGGGGAAAGGCGGTATGCTCCTATGACAAAGAGGAAGGAGCTATATCTGTGTAGCTACATGCTTTCATTACAAAACAAAACAAACAAAATAACAAGACCTCAGTCACACAGGCCTAGTCACCCCCAGCATCCTCTGGACACTGCAGAAAAATGTCTATTCCCCAACTGGTTGAAATCAGGGGAAATCTGTTGGAGAGAAAGTGCTGGCCTAAAGACCTCTTTGTGATTGCTTCGGTCACTAGCAGACTGCAGCGATCGCTGGTAGTTTACGTGGAAGATGCTGATACTGTGAAGAATTTAACGCAAACCAGAAACTGAGACCACCTTCAAAGAAAAGTTCTGTTTTACTACTGTAACCAAAACATTTCAGAGGGCACAAATTTTACTCTGACGGTGGTCTCAGTTTCTGGTATGCGTGGTTTACGCTTCTGAAGCCCCATGCTAGAACCTATGCTAGATCCTAGGTTGTAACACGGTGTTCACCTCCAGAGTAATGTAACTAAACAGCCTCAGCCACTTGTGCATTCTATGTCAGAGGCTCTCTATAGATTCACCATACAAGTATAAGTGATTGCAGACAAGTCGGTGTCTTCCATACCAACTATGGGTGACTGTAGCAATCTCTTAGCGACCAAAGCAATTGCAAAAACGTATTTTATGCAAAAACATGTGCGTTTTTGCAACTCATTTCACCTAGTGATAGCAAGCAATGTCTTGCAACCGCTTGCCATCCTTTCGGGGAATGCACATTTTTTCCTCCCTTGTCTTGGCCAGGGCTTCACTCAGATTCTCTCCACGCAGGATGTTACAAACAAAACTTTTTGTGGGGCTTAAAGTATCATATTCTGTACATTCTGCTGTCATGCTGAAGAATGAACTGCTACATTAAAACTTTTTCACAATTCGCATAATGTACACACGTGAGCGATCTGCAGTGTGCCCATTTGTTTTTCACTTAAAAGGACACATATTTTCCACAAACTGTATTATTGCTGAACTGCAGTTGTCCTAATGTTAACAAACAGAGCTCGCCGTGCACAGCTGGGGTAAGAGGAGCGAATAAAGCTGAACAGAGGCATAAAGGAGGACAAACTAATGTTGACACTGGGGTGTAATGATTCAAATTTTCTCCCTCTCTGTGCTTCCATACACTCTCTCCCACACAATAAATGGATGGAAATGAGAGGCAATAAAAGGATGAGATGAAATCATTTTCAGAGCCACTATATTTATTTTCCTCCCATCTCCCTCGTTAAATGCTGTGCTCGGCTGACGATAACCAAACATAAACATGCATGTGGGCAAACAGCAAAGACACAATCATACAGAACTACACACTCAGTGTTCAGACAGAAATACTGGGGAAAAAATTAACAAATAAACACCCAAACGTGCAATATATGCAGAGCACAGACGCGTGCACAAAGAGGCAGACAAATAAGACCAAAAGCCTGCCCTTATTAACCTCTCATGCACATTTCCTGGACTCTTCAGGTAATGCATGAGCATTGACATCTTGACCCACGTTGGGTGCTTCCAGTAATTTCAAACAGCACCACATCCTCTGAATCTGCGCTTACTGCAGATATCCTCATTTGAATACAAACCTTTGCCTATAACCTTTAACTCTTAAGGCCTTGACTTGCTCTGCCCATTAACAGAGCGGATTGACTATGTGTGTGTGCACGTGCGTCTGTGTTCTCCTATGTGTGTTGGATATGCTTCTAGTATCATACCTTGACACTAGCTTCTTTATATGAAGCTGGTTTAACATGTTTTGAATCTCAGGGTTGTATCAGCGGTTTTTGTGAACTGATCTTCAGGGAGAATCGAGGGAAGTCGATCACGAGGGTATTTCTTAGGCCTTTTCTTTGCAAGTGGATGATTTTACATGCAGTTTTATCATTTAGCACTTATATGGTTATCCAAGTCAATTACATTTTGACCGCCAGAGACAGCTAATTAATACTGTTCTAGTTTTATTGACTTAGAATGATTGTGTTCAACATGAGGACGAGGTCTCCAACCACTTGCAGTCAGTTCCATCTTTCAGTTTAGTGCCCTACCTCAAAGAGATGCATTGCAAATGAGGTGCACTCATTGATGCACAATCTGATACCGTCCATCTGATACCAACGTGGTGGCAATTTGTCTGCAGTTATGCATTAGGTGGCAATTATTTGCAAACCTTTGCCAGTCTGTCTGAGTAGCTGCAATTAGTCCAAATCAGTAACTGTTCGGAAATAGGTTGCCCTCCCAGCAGATGACCATTGCAATTTCCTTGTGATCAAAAGTCTAGCCCAGAGGTTAAATGTGCAACGCCCTCACAGCCTAACAGTTGCTTAACACAGCTACTTGCACTGAAACTGAAGAAATTAAAAGGAAAAGGAAACCTCAGACGTTTACTAGGAGGGTATTGTCCTATTTTTCCTCTGCTATGAGCCGTTAACTTGCATTCACACTCGAAGAGATTTGCTCATTGCACATGTCTTTGATGCTGAATGCTGGTTGCTTGTGCACATGCCAGGTTCCACTTGTTTAGATAAACCACAGGTTTATATTACTAGGTCATATATCAATCAGTATTAACCTGCACTTTCATTGGCAGTCGCTTCAATCACTCACCTGGAAGTTGAGAAAGGTTAATCTCGGGTCCCGCCTACTTCGTGTTGCCAGCGGTTACTTTGCTTGTGATCCCTGAAAATTGTCAAATGTCATTCACTTTATACGGTCTCTGGTTGCCACATCACTTCCAGGGCAGACACAGCTTAAGGTGGTAAAAAAAACAAACCCTTAAATTCTATTTTCCCAACAAGCACAAGTTTGGTGATGCCCTCCTCCCTCAGTGTATCCAGACTACCGTGATGAATTGATTGTCAGATGTGTTTGTGTCGGGGGAACAGCAAGTGTCCTGCTGCTGAGTGATTTATAGAACCAGACTCTGAAGGAGAGACACCTCTCTCACGGATGACAGCGTAGCCACTGTCATTTGGTCAAAGGTGCAGAGAGAAGATGCTTTTCTGTCTGTCTCTCTGTCTTTCAGCTGTGTGTCTGTTTGCGTTAGTGTAGGCGGGAAAATGGATGATTAGGAAGGTATGCACTCGTGTGTCAGAGAGAAATGATAGAAGCGTGAACCATACAAACATGGAAATGAAAGGCACTAAAATGATAGAGTATTAGCAATTGTAATTGCTGAGGTAAAGTGTCAAGTTATTGCATTTGTTATTAACCTCTGGAAATATCACCTTGAGGTTTAACAAAAACAAATAATAAACTCCAAGTCCCAGAGTCATTGTCATTATAATTAGTTGTTAATTAGTTTTTTAATTGAAAGGAAGAAAATGCCCTTTTATTTGCGCTGCATAAAAATGAGCCCTGCATGGTGTAAAAGTTTCTTTTCTCCACATGGAATTATTCAAAGCGCCTCGATTTTCAGAGCAAAAGGACAAAAACCAGTAGTTAAAGAAAGCAAAGACGACACGGTGAATCGTTTTAACACGCAATAACCTCAGTGAACTGTAAGGTGCTCTTAAAGATCAAAACAATGAAGGTAGGTCCAGTCTTTGTAAGTTACATAGTATATATACCAGATGTACGTTATTTACCAGAAATAAAGATGATTCACAGACTGAACAATCATACTAAACTGTATCGAGCTATTGCTTCAAATAGCCAAGTTTTGATTTCAGTACAAAAAAGTTCAAAAAATCTCCCCATAATCAAAACACAAAAACCAGTGAAGTAACACTTGTCATCAAATTAAAACATTACAAAGACGGCTGCCAGCGAGTAACAAGTATCATTTGTAACTGTTAAATGTACAACAACTATCGATGTTGTGCAATGAGTCGAAAACTGTGTCCACTGGGCTCTGAAATGAGGGAATGCTGTAAAAGAAGCTGGAAGGATCAAGTGGGAAGGGGCGAGTAGTATTTGCATATATTACAGCATGAGTCCTTTCCTCCAGGTCCATCTTCGTAATTCATCTCCACCACCCCTCTGTTCTAGCCCACACCATTGCCCGCTTGCTCCCATTATAACCAGCAATGCATGAAATTCTCTCTTTCATAAAGACCAGCAGACGTTCTCTCACATGCACTTACACCGGTTCAAACGGTGACTACTTTATTAACTCTGGATTGATATTTTTAAGAGGAGGAAA
>VOQK01020367.1:7691-28570 GCA_015052645.1 Benitochromis conjunctus
TAAATGGTATTACATGAAAGTATAGCCCAGCCCTTGTTTAACTTTACCTGATGTCTCTTGAGCACAATAAAGAGCTTTCTATGACTTTAGCTCGGAGCAGATGTTTCTTCACATTCTGTTAATAACTTTTTAGAAGAATTTAAATATAAGAGTTCACAGCATGTTCCTCTAATAATGAGTTGTGGTGATGATTGTGCACTACCACTTAAAATAATTTAATAATTGTTTTTATTTAATTATTATTTAATTTATTTGAACTAAGTTTACTTTAAACCTATAGCGCTATCACCTATACATTATTGTAACAACAGCAGCAGCACACATAAAGCTTGATGAATTCGTTAGCAGGTGATGATACAGCATGTCTCAACACGCTGCAGTTTCAATACCGTGCCATGTTGATAGTGATTAACGTGTGTCTCTTTTGCTGCAAGTGAATATCAAATAAAATTGATAATTTTTCCTAAACTGGTCATTCAAATGTTATTTAACATAATCATTACATCAAACCTGGATAGAATCAAAGTAAGCAGTTTGAGCCTTACTTACAGATATGTTACTATTATGTAAAGTACATGTTAGGAAGTGTATTTCTGTCCTTGTTCAGAGATGATCACAGGGGAAACTGGTGTCAAGTGAGCTGAGAGCCACTTCCTGTGTGTGTGTGTGTGTGTGTGTGTGTGAGAAAAGGTGCTGATGAGCGATGGGTCATTAGTTCAACAGATGCTGCACAGAGTGTCAAACTAAAGATGTCCCTCACATGTAAAAGCACGTCCTGATTTTACCACTAACCCTAAACATAAGCTACAGGCAGAATTTTTTTTTTTTTAAAACAGCGAGAAAATTGTTTTGCAGACAAGTTCGTTTACACTCATCTGCTACTACAGCTTTAATATTGTGATAAAATTCACCTGCATATTAAAATAGTAGCATTTTTTCCAGCATGGAAGTACGGTAACTTGGACAGGTGAGCTAGCTTGGTTTCCACCTGTCACAACTATGAACACTGGCATTTAGCTCTGTAAAGTGAATAATTTCAAAGTAATAAAAATGTTTCAATATTTAAAAAAATCGCCAGTTAAGGTAACTAAATTAATAAAAGGGAGCAAGCTACCAAGCTCGAAACCAGAGCTAAACAGTATTTATGTGTTCCCTAAATGGAGATATTTCTCGATTCACTCATTTTTTTTATATTTAAAGGGGACTAGCAAAATATTTGCATCTGGGCATTTTTTTTCCAATATTGCAGAAACAGATGTTTCATCATATGAATGTTGTTAGGTGGTAACTACTCAAGTATAAAGCATTTAAATCAGGGACAGAGGACTTTTTTTCCCCACAATGGCCACACATGACATCGATGTTAATGTTCAACCTAATAAATTTAGTAGACATGGCTGATTACTTTAGAGGCTATTTGACTTTTTCCCTAAAAACAACAACCTTTTGGTAGAAAAAGTTGACTGCTTAGGTATAAATTTGGTTTACAATCATACGATTGCTTACATAAATGCAGTATCAGTTTTTTAATCAGGCTACATCTTATTAATTGGTATGCATCACTGCATGGGTCAATAATGAATCATTATGTGATAAATGCGGACTCGAGCTGTTTTCATATAATCGTAATGAATCTTTTGAGACTGCCACAACAATCATAAGTGGTGCGCGCTCTGTTGTATTTCAGTTAAACAACAGTACACACTCATTACAATCATTCACCCTGACATTCATTAGCATAATGCTGCCTTTTGTTCCATATTTGGAGGGAGGTGTAGCGATGAAAATGAAAGGAGAACATTACCATCTCCACACACAGGGAGCAGAAGTTGGTGGCCTCATTCTTAATGTAGATGTTCATCAGAGGACTCGGGTTACCGCAGCTGTCGCAGGGGCCAAAAGTGGCCGCAATGAACGTCTGGTCACACATGGCTGCAGAGGATCACCAGCACACCTGCAGAAACCCCCAAGACACACACATAAAGATGACTTTAATCATCAGGATTACACGTTGGAGAGTTTTCTTTGTACTTCTTTTTTGTGGCTCTTCTGGTTTCTTTTCCTAAGCTCTGACCACTTGTCCTGGTTTGTGTTTACGTGTGTGGAGCTGTGCAGAAGATAAGCAGCTGGTAATCTACTCCAGCCTGATCCTCCTCTGAGGAGAGCAGCTATTCTGGGAACCGCACACATCCAGCAACACAGAGTTCAAGGCAGTGCATGACAATGGACTTCCAAATTTGAACATGGTCATGGTCATCCAAGTTATGGATCAACATTTTATCACTTCCTTACATAATTATATAAATTTTAACTGAAATACAATCAGTTTCCCTCATTTAAAATGAATGATCATGTTATAGGCTTCCATGACAGTATAAATTACATAATGTGTAAATAATGTATGTATAGAACAGAATAGTGTTGTATTGTTAGATTGCATTGACTGTGAAGTTTCCACACAAACTAAATAAACTTAGTTTTTCATTTGAACCTCTTACTGTCCTTTAGGCTCAAAGTTGATGTGTGATATGATCACACATCAACTTTCTGTTTACTCTCTGTTTAAGTTGTCCTTATAGGATCTTCTGTATCAGATGTCTTAATCATTTGGATACATTTAAAATATCTGACACCGTCTTTAATGATTTTAATTAAACTGCAGAGACCCTAACATCTAAAACATCAGCTTCCAGTCAATTCCCACAGATAGCTGCCATATCAACAAATAGCAATAAATCTTACCTTACAAAATACTTTCTGTCCCCTCCGTAGAGCAGGTGCTTGTCTCTGGAGATCTAAGTGGAGGTTTTCTAGTGAACAGGATTGTCAGTGAGGGACGGAGAGGGAATGGTAAGCTTCTTAGTGAAGCATTTAAGCCCCGACTCTGCTCTGCTTTTACCGCCATGCTGTATACACTCCTGCAGCATTACCTGTAAGGCTACTTTTACTGTGTAACCCCAGTGCATTAGTCTTTTGGATCACCACCAGCTGCACAATTACTTTAATTTAGCATGATATAACTGATGTTATCATGAGCTGCAGTTCTGTGGGTGAAAATGTTTCATTAATGTCAGAGAACAATACCCAGACTGCCTCCAGCTGATAGGAAGGCAACAGTAACTCAAATAACCACGTTACAACCAAGGTATGCATGTCAGCGTGTCTGAATGTTCAACATGTTGAACTTTGTAGCAGGAGGGCCTTCAGTATCAGTCGGTATCTGTTGGCCATCACCCCACAGCTGACCTGAGTATTGTTGCTGACCATGTCCATTTCAGTATGATCACTTATTTCAGAGTGAAAACACCCTCTGATGACTGCTTCCAGCAGGATGACTCACCATGTCATGAAGCTCAAATCATCTAAAACTGTTTTTTGACTGTGACAGGGAGTTCAGTGCACTCATATGGGCTTCATAGTCACAAGATCTCAGTCCAGTAGAGCACTTTTGGGAACCGATTTGCACCACAGGTCAGCTGACAAATCTGCAGTAAATTGTGTGCGATTGTGTGACGCTATCATGTCAGTATTAAACAAACTCTGAGGAATGTTTCAAGCAGCTTGTCGAATCTGTGCCACGAGGAGTTAAGGCCGCTCAGTAAAACAAAGCAAGTGGGTACTAGCAAGGTGTAACTAATGAAATCTGCTGTTCAGCAACATATTAATATTTTTAAGCATAATAAACATTTTTGTTCATCAAAAGCTCAGAAAGTACAGTACCATCAACAGATTAAAGGCAATAACATCCAAATGAAGTCAGGGAAACTGTGTGCAAACATTCAAATTTTGAGTTTTTGTGCTTTCACTGAAACATCAGAAATTAGACCGCTTCACCTCCAAAAGACAAAAAACAAATTAACTCAACATCGATTTTGTTTTATGACAAATTTTTCCTAAAACAACAAAAAAACTCAAAAATAACAAACACTGAAACCCAAACAGTGCTGAATTCTTTTATTTTACTTTTACAGATTTGACAATTTATTCCAAGTTTCTTAACAGTGAACACATCCACTAAGCACAGCTACCAGAAACTACAAACAGTCCAGTTTTTCCAAATGTACACATGGGATCGGAGAGGAAACATCTGGTACCGGCTTCAGCATGTTCACACCAGTACCGTAAGAGCTGGGGAGGGGATGTATCTCTTTTAAAGTTAGTTTTGAGCATTTCTTTAAAACGGCACAATTTATGCTAGTGCTGATGAGAACAATGGTAATTTATAATGTCTGAGTCATATCATACAGCTGATTCTCTCTTTAATATGGAAATGCAGAGTGAATGAATGACATATTTCTCCTGTTTGAGAGCCCAAGAGAAGCCCAGGGGAACACGATGCTGCAGCAGCTATGCTCAACAAAGAAAATAACTAAAAACACTGAATGAATAAATGAATGAATGAATGAAGATGCTTTTTGTTTTTCCTCTGAAACTAGCCAATCCTTTGCAGTGTCCACTGACTCCGAGCTTCATCTCTGACACCTGTGTCACACATCAGCTTATAGTGTTAACAAAGAGCTGTTCAGTCAGTCAGGACATTCGCTAGAGGAAGCTCAACAGGCTGCACTTGTGTGAAAAGAACAGGGAAGTTTGATGGATTTCTTTTTCCAGTCCATACCCATCTATCGTTTATCAGTTTTCCTCTGCAGTGTTGAAAAAAGTTCGTTTTGATGCCGACGGATAAACGGAGCGTCTGTGACACCAACTGCAGTGCCGACTGACACGCAATCAAAATAAAAAAACACATTTTCTATTTATTTTACCGTGAAGAAAAAAAAAATACTGCACTGACAGAACAAAACAATGCCACAATGTTCATTTGATCATGTGTGTAAGTCATTCAGAAAGCAAGTGATTCAGATAAGGCTTGGTCTACAATGTGCAGCTAAAAATCATGATACGCTTCAATGTTTTTAAACATTCATATAGTTGATTAATTCCTTCAGTAACCGTCTTTCTTATGACTATGAGATATGTTTTCTTTGCACACGACATACATTAAACCAGCTACAAATCCATACAACATAACAAAAACATGGTCCCAAGAAAGTGCAACACAAAATAGCTTAATTATTACATAATTACTCCACTTAAAATTAAGAGTTTGGCATTCATGCTTCACCTTGATAGTTTTTTGTCCCTCTGCATGTAAATTTTACATCCTTGAAAAGGTTCGAAAAATGAAAATCAAAACTGCAGAATCCAGTTCACATGTGTAAGGAGAAAATATTCCATCAAAGTGAAATGTGGTTTTGGAAAGGGTAAGGTCACTGGGCAAAATAAGGTTCACATCAAGGTGCGAGGCAGCTTAATACTAACGGCAAAACAGGAAGTAAACTAGAAGTGCTAAAAGAAGAGGAAGCAAACGAAGGAAAAGCCGTTTTCACACACAAACTCTGAATCATGGCTGGTGAAGCTGGTCAGCGCATCCTTTTACTTCTCTTCCACTGTGCCCAGTCTAAAACTGGTTTTATACATTTTCTCAAAAAGGACCCCAACCAGTGATGTCAGTGGACATGGGAGGATGGGAGGGGTTATTACAAGAAATTAACCAATGATTGGCCGGATTTCTTCACATGGAAATGACTCAAAATCTGCTGGTAACACTGCATAATAACTGGTTGTGAAACCTGCTGAAATGTGAGCTCATTCTCTGAACTGTTTTCACATCAGCACCGGCTCCATTACTGCTAAAAGGGGGATTTTGTTTAGGTGAAGGTGCCACCTGGGTAAAGTAGGAGGTTAGACATGATACACACATTTAGCTCCATAATTAGCTGCACTTTTTGTTTTGGTTTTTTTACATGAGCTGGCAGGTTAAAGATTAAATATCTGATCCAACTCTTCTCACAAATCCAGCAGATGCATGTGTGAAAACTACTGCAATCACAACATGGGGAGATTAGGAGACACTTCACCTGTGCCCGGGTTTCTCTTCTTTAAAATCAATCAAAACATGCACTTGAATTTTGCCAAACCCATGCAGTTTAAGTGGGGGCAGCAGGAGTAGCAGTGCATGCAAGCAAACAATCTGAGCTGAAAGAGCATGTGCACCAAACCCAAAAAGACAAAAAAAAACTCCAAACTTCTTTGTAACCCTTAACCCAGCTGTGAAACTGAGAAGAGGAATAAGTGAAAACACATTCTGTATTTCTGATAATAAAAGCCAACGTTGGGACACGCTGAGTGAAGGCGTAGGGTGGATGGGTAGGAAATGTAAGAGGAGTCGAACAGAGCCGTGTTAGTGAGAGGATGCAGCAGAAGGAATGTAAAGCTCAACAGATTTGAATTAAACCAACTTCAAAGAGCCTTTTCCATCTATTCTGCACAGTAATACATGGCTTTAGATTATCATAAGAAAATGACAATACTGAAAAAAATAAATAATCACACAATGATAACAGTAAAACTTTTTTACGGCTCTGATTGAGCCAGAAGACAAGTAAAAACAAAAACAAAAACCCCAGTAAGCAGAGTGTAAGGTTGGTACTCATACAGTATGTGCTCATGTCAGTGTTTCCTGTGACGCTCGGCTTTGGTCAGAGCTGTAAACGGTGCAGACTGGCGCAGGTTAAACCCTTTGCAAAGTTTGAACCTCGAACCTTCTCACTCTGTCCTCGCCTATAAAACCTGTGCTACACTTCATCTGCCAGACATGCAGGCTAAACATGACAAAGAAACATCTCAAGGTTTAAGACGCGACCTAACAAATAATTATCTGTGCCGGCACTCATTAAAGATACTACATATTTACCTGATATTGACATAAAAGCCAAGGAAGCAACTAAAACTTAAACCATCTCTAAGAAGCTGTTTGCCGTGGGAAAGACTGGTCCCATCCTTCACTTCGGACACATTCGCTGCAAGGGGGAAGCTTCTAGTCTTAAAAGGGATGTAGCTATAAGTGCAATAAATAAAATACAGGATATATATTATTCATATTTATATATATATTTATTTATGTATAAATAATATAGTACAGATGATGAATTTTGTCTTGGCTTGACGTGTTCAGAGAATAAAACACACAAAGTGAACTCTGCTCAGTGGTTACCTCAACACGGGGTGGAGAGAGCGCTGACTTTTACACCTTATCATTCAGCTGCCCTCACACAGGAGCTCAGAATTCACCCAGCGTGAGGGTAGACTGCCAGACTGACAAATTATAACTTGTTTCGATGCTTCAGCTCCACCTGGTGGGCCTGCTCTCATGTATCGAGACAATAACGACAACAGCTATCTTAATGATTACTGGAAACGCAGATGAAGGATCGATGGAGAGTACTGGAGGCATTGATCTGGTCCTGTGGCTTCTCTAAGAGGCAGGCGTTTTGTACAAGCAGCGGGTGATGCTCGGGGCTTACGGCCAGATTTAAACCAGCGAAAACGACCGTGTGTGCGTATCTGTGCGTTCGTGAAAGAGAGAAGGCGAGTGTGCGTCTGTACGTTCATAGGATGAAAGTACTTTACAGATGTGACGTGTCTGCATTTTTCATGTATGTGCGTGCGCATGTCCATGTTTAGACTAGAGAAACTGCTGAACCTTTTCAACTGTTTATTTAAACATGATTTCAAATCGTGCTAACTTGAGTGAAATTTACGAGTGTTTGTGGTGTTGTTTGTGGTGTTTTCAATTCTTTTTCGTGGAGACGGTGACTTGCAAATCCGACTGTGGCCACTAAGACAAATTCGCCGCAGGAATCAGAGTGCTCTCGTGGGCTCGGATTAGACACGGGTGAGGAACCCCAAGTTGAGCGAGCCGGGGATCTGGATGGTTTCCAGTGCGAGGCAAGAAGGGTTAAACGGGAAGGTGACGGGATAGATCATCTTTGTGTCCATCAACAGCTGGGGACTCTCACAGCGGTCCCGCAAGCGAGTCTGAAGAGAGAGAGATGGAAAAAAAGTTGCATTAAAAAATTTTTTTTAAAAAAAGGGTAGTAACAGAAAATATATTGAGCCAGTCTGTTTGACAAGTAAGAAAAGGTGTTTTGGTGCAGAATTTTCAGATTCATGACGATCAGATGAACTTTTATTCGTAAATGCTGATCAGTGCAGTGGCTCAGATCTGAGAGGACCCTTGAGATCAACATAGTGCTTATGGGAAGTGTCGGGGAATTTTACAGCTCTCTTATTACAAGATAACTACACTGAAAAGTAACCTGTTACTTTAAAGTGTTGTGTACTGAGAAAAATAAATTGTATAAACACCATCTTTGCAAAAGGCCACTCAATTTCACAGCGAGTCGATATTGGCAGCACCCCACACTCCACCACATAAACAAGCGCATTAATTTCCATCACAGCGACGGATTTCGCCAAAGTAAAAGCTAGCAGTTGTGGTTTTGGAGCTGTAGCTACGGTATCATTCTCCTCCTCGCCAGCATTGTTGTGAGTGTAGTGTTAAGTTGAAGTTACTTCTGACATATTAGCACAAAGAAAACTGAATATAAAAGCCATCCCCATCCAAAGCTGACCTTAACATGCACACTTGCACTGGATGCATTCATCTCTACAGCTGTGTGTCAAGGAGATAGTCTTGTTTTTTTTAAACAAGTGTTGCTTGGCGTTTTGGTTACTCAAGCAGAACAGAAGTTTCTGTTTATCAGATGCTCAGAAACACCAGAAAAATGCTGATGTTTATCAAAGCAGCACACATCCATGGCCTTTACGGTACATGCACTAGTTAACAATAACAGGTGTCTCAAAGACTACACAACATTAGTGTCAAAACCCAAACGATCAGTTTTCTACGAGCGACCGCTTTGAGGAAGAACTTCCTTTTAACAGGAAGATAACCCAAGCAGAGCCAGCATCACCTCAGCCTGGAACCAGGGAAAAAATGACCCAAAAACACTAAAGAATATTGCAGTATTGAACTGATATAGTTAAAAAAGAAATTACCTGTATGGTTCGTATGAATGCAACTGACACTCTCTCCTCAAACTCGTTGACGGGGGTGTATAGGTTCAGGACTTTTACGATCTGAAAGACAAAAGGCAGAAAAGTTTTAGCTGAAGCACCTTTAGTTCCTTTAAAGACTGAAGCTGATAATAATTTAAAAAGATCAGATTTTATGTGAATGACAGAATATTTTACCTGAGCAGTGGTGAGAGCGTGGCACATGGAGCAGATGGCCTCTGCATCCTCGTCAGTCTTCTTCTTCACCTGCAGCAGCTGAGCGGCCTGGATCAGAGGCTCCAGCGTCTCTTTGGCTCCGCAGGTCATCAGTCCTTTGTCTCTGAGCCACTCCTCCTGCTGACTCACGTTGTACCTGCAAACACGCATGATGAGATAATACATCCAGCCTCGCTCTGGAGATCTTCTCTGAGCAGCTTCACCTCCTACCTGATCTGCATGCCTTTGCTCCAGGAGCACATGTCTTTGCGTAGCAGCAGGTTGTTGAGTGTGACAGCGCCGATGATGTAAAACTGCTGCTTCACCACCTGCTTGATGAGCTCAGGGTCGGTTCCGTGCTGGCACATGGTGGAGTGGAAGGCGCTGAGCTGCCGCAGGATGGAGTCCAGGGTGTAGGTGCCCTCGTCAGCAATGCTTGACGTCCGTTTACGAAGACCCGTGGGCTTAACCCCCGACACGCCCTGAATGGTCTCATGCTCCAACATGCCAGAGACTGAGGAAACACACACACACACGAAGTGTATAAGCACATGTGCTCTACCCGCTTGTTAAGTGATGACCTACCAACCCTGATTATAAGTTCAACCCTCTCAGCATGTACTTACTTTTGTTGCATCGAGTCTTGTGAAACCTCTGACTACATGTTAGCTCAACTATATCTCTGTGGCTGCCTGAACATTTTATGGCAACTTCCTAACTTTACCAACCATCTAAAATCTTACTATTTTTAAATCCTCCGCTATAATTACAGTTATAGCTGTTAATTTATAGTATCACATGGATTTATTTCAGAAATTCCTCAGCTAGAACTTTGCATTTTTCTTTTTTTTTGGATAGCTTACAGTTATTGCTAACTCCTAACTGCACCTCAGAAATCCTGTTTTTTATGGATGCGTGACTGTAACATCTGTGAGAGCTGATACATTAACCACTCAAGAACTTGGACCATATCTGACTGTCACAGGTGTCTTAAAGCTTGTTTGCATAAAAGAACTAAAGGAGCATTTGAACCAGGAAATTGCTTATTGAGTCACACACACACATATGTACAGGGACACACCTATCATGGGCTGGAGGATGTTCTCCATGCATTTGATCAGCTGCTGGTAGATCTGGATGGCCAGGTCGCTGATCACTTGTCTGTACTCTGCGAGGTCGAAGTTGGACAGAGAGTGCTCGTTCTGCCTCGACGTGTTGTGCTTCATGAATTGCTGAAACAAAGGCAGAAAACAATACGTGTTAGAGAAGGCGAGTAAATGATGTCAATATTAATCCACAACAAAGTCAGTCAACCCAAAAAATATGAAGCTTGTTACGTCAAGCTTTATATGTTTTGGTCTTTTTTTGTCATTTTTAACAGATTAGTATATAAACGACTGTAACAGCAAAATAATAAAAGAGATTCCTTCTTTCAAAACATCTAAATAGTGATACCAGATGTCTTATTGAACAGACTAGAAAAAGCCTTGTATGTACTAGAATGAGACATTTTCTGTTTTTTCAGCATTGTTGTTGGTCTCACCTCGTCTCCACTGTACTGTTTCAAACAGTGCAGGAAGCGGCACGTGTTGGCCAGCCAGAAAGAGACGGTCTCAAAGTCATCTCCTCGTTTCTGATGAGGAAGAAAACATCAGCAGGACAAGATTTCAGTGAACAAACAGCAAATCAAGAAACTAAAAAGCATTCTGGATATTTTCTTAACAACGCGTGGGCATCTCGCACAGCAACAGTGACCAGTCAGAGAAAATCACCACGGTGGTCAAAAACATGTAATATAGTGGGATGGATAATGGCAAAAAGTAACGAGGTCTGTGGGAACTCAAAGTTTGTGATTCTTGTATATTTAGGAGTAAAATAAGCTATAAACAAACTACACTAACCATCTAACAGACATGAGATTTCAGTGTCACCCACCACCAAGCTGCTAGCTTAGGTATCATTACTTTAAGTGTTTTTATTTGATCGTGTAAAAACTCAAAAAAATTGCTGTTTATTATTATTATTTTATTATTTAATGTTTCATGATGTAGGGAAAAAAAAACTAAAAACATGATCATTATCTAATGCAAAAAAAACATCCAAAAATGTAATTTAAGAACGAAGGAGCTGGAAACGCATAATGTGAACTTATATTAAAAGCATACACGTACCTTTAAGATCTTTTTAATGCTGTTGATGGTTGACGTGAGGAGAGTGCGGACCTTCTGGTCATCGTTGACGTAGTCTGCATGTCTCAGACACATGAACAGGATGTAGGCTGGCAGACCTGGGATCAGATTCACTGCTACACCACGGGGTTTAAGTTCTGGAGAGATGGAGGGGGGGGGTGAGTTTATTATTTAGATTTGATTTTGTGCAAACTGTGAATTGAGGCTTCGGTTTTCAGGGGGTTGTGGTTAAATTCAGGAATTCTTTGCATCTCCTTTAACGCGTCGTTAGGTAGAAGACTATATTATTAACTCTAAATTCTTACCCAGGATGAGGTTCTTAACCAGTTTCATTTCATCCTCCTTCTTGTACTCTAGCATTCCCTGGAAGTCTTTCTCCCTGCGAGGAATGTTGACAGGGTGGATCGGCTCATCCACCATCTGCCCCGGAGATGTCTGGCCTTCGGTTTGACCGGCTGGAAGAAACACAGCATGTGACAGTCAGCTAACATCTGGTGGAAACAAACATATACGAATAGAGATTTTCAGGCTTCGGTTTTTCTCGCTTTACCTCCCATCTCTCCAATCCTCTTGGAGTAAACCTTCAGCTGCTTCTTGAGCTTCCGGATTGTTCTGTCCTGCTTCTCTAACTGCTCCATTAGATCCTAAAACACAGTGAGGGACACAAAAGGAGAGAACAGTGAGGACTAACAGACAGCATGATCAGACACAGACCGTTGCGCAATGTCGCCCTCCAGTGGCGATAAAGGGGAATCCTACTCTTCTGTAAGTTAGTGGCTTTGCAGTGGACGTCAGCTCAAACACGGGAATCAAAAGGTTAGAAGATGAAGAGAAAAGAATTTTAAAATGTCCTTGGTGTGATTTTTAAATCAACATTAGTGCTGCTGTACTGCGTTTTTTTTTTTCCCCAGAGGAAACGAGGTTGCAGGATAATCTGGCTGTTAGGAAAAAGAAGAAGGTGCAGCACTGCTCTGCTGTGAGTTAAAAGACACTGTTGCAGAGAATTAGAGCGACACTCGGCACCATTTCATTCAGAACAATCTCAGTTAGTTACACACGTGCAAACATGCAGACAAACAGTCTCTACATACAACCATCCGTCGTAAAATGATGACTCGAGCCTCTCGGGATGCCGTGGGGTCCTCTGCCATGAGTTCCTGTCAGGTGACACCATCCGCACAAATGAGCGTGTGGGACGCAGCTCTGTAGCGGCTGGTTTAGTTTGAATGTATGGCCGTGAAAGTGATTCAAATCACAAAATCAAAATGCTTTTATTCATATTTCCACCAATGGAATAGTTTTTCAATCTTAGTCTTATTATTAGTGATGTAACGCATTAGTCAAATGAGCTGTGGCCATCTTTACAGATAGTGTAATATCCACACTGTTGACTGTCCTCCCCCCCCCCAAAGCCTTCGTAGTCCCAGTTTCCAACTGTAGGGTGGAATGATCAATACAAATTGTTTATACACACACCTAAGATTCATTCTTAGGCATGTGTACAGGTATTAGGAGTGCGTTGTTTTTATTTTTATAATTTAAAAATAATGTTTTTGTAACTAAATGTAACTAGTGTATGTCATTCCTGTACACTCTTTTGTCTATCTACATTGCACCATCCAAACAAAAGATTTAAAAAAACAAGGTAAAAACACAAACTCCAAACCTAAACTGTGCTCCTAATCTGGACTTACACACTTCTTTTTCTGTTAAAGTCCCCTGACCAGCTTTATAAAAAAAACAAGCAAATTTACACTATTCATTTCTAGCAAAAATCTTATTATATTAAAATCAATTAAAATCCCTGGCTTTTTCCCTGGCTTGTATATATCAGGTTTAGCCTATGAGTGTTTATATTATGTGATCTCCCTGCACGTATCTGTGTGTGGAAGCTGCAGCGTACCAGGTTCTCGTTGGTGAGCCGGGTGATCTCGTGTTGCAGACTGGCTTCGATTCTGGCCTCTGGAGGCAGCTGCAGATTTTGGGCTAAGAGCTGCTGCTGCCGGTTGTTCTCCTCCTTGACGTTCTGCAGCTCGCTGCGCAACGACTCCACCTCATTATCGTAAGTCCTCCGCTGAGTCTGCAGCTGGTGCTCCAGTAGCCTAAGAGAGAAAGAGACAAAAATCAGCATCATACTGTGAGGGGGGAGAAAAGCAGTGAGACGCCCAGTGCAGAAGGGAAAGACAGAAGTTGTAGTTTCCACCAGAAAGTGGTGATGGAGGACAGCAGCAGCAGCATGCTGTGCAGACACTACCAGCAGCCCAGAGTCCGGCCTCTCTGAACAACACTCATTCATTCTGCTCCTCTCTTCAGAGTAAAAGTTTCTCTGTGAAAAGTTGAACCGAGCCAAATCAGTACTCAGAGGTCAGGCTCAGGAACAAAACAGGTAGAGCTGACAGAGGTTCAGTTTTCATTCAGCAACCGACATGCAGTATTTCTATCATTTTAAGAAAACTACAGTAGCAGTTAGTCCAACAGCAGCACTTCATATACTTTATTAAAAAAGGACAGTGGAATTTTTAAAATAAACTTTGACTGCCTTTCTTGGTGGATATACATTGTTTTTGTGTTTTTCCATCAATTTCTCTGATGCAATGCTTTCTGTCATTTAAAATAATTAAATCTGTAATTTTATATACTATAGTTTTTTAAAATATGCATCTTGTGCTTCTATTCTTTCACTAGATTTTAAGATCCATTTGTTTTTCCCGCATGCATAAATCATTTTATAATACACCTGTATGAAGATTATTAGCCAATATTTCTTCTTGAGCGTTTGTCCAACCAGTCTACATGTGTTTTGTGGACTTGGAGAAGGCATTCGCCCACATTCCTCGAGGTGTCCTGCGCTTTGGCAATATGGGGGTATCGGGTCTGGTGGGGACTGTACTTGTGTGCCTGTTATGCCTGTTAAGTTACAGTAGCCTGGATTTTATTTCTAAAACTTGTTAAAATATTCCTCTGGAGAGAATTGTTTTTTGCTTTAAAATAAAAAGTAACACTGTGGCTCTACCAGCGCCTCCTGTAGCTCTAGGTAACAAATGTGTTTGCACTCTTTATTATGTATAAAAAGTACTGCACACACACCACACGGCAACCCACGCAGAGAAAAAACCTGCTCTATAACACTACTAGACATCTCAAGAGTCCATCATACTTCACATAACACAGTTAGTACAGTACAAAGACAAATCCTGCTGCACTGTCAGAAATAAATCTAGAAAATCAAACCAAAGCTTTTTACCCAGGACTGTATATTACTCAACACCTAAAGAAAGTGGACTAAATATTTTAATTTGTAGCACCCTGTGAAGTGTGTGGCAGAAACAATAAGGAAGACAAATAATCAGAAGGCAGTCAAAATAAGCAGAATGGTGTGAGAGAAAAGTGTGAGAGAGAAACGTGAGCGAAGAAAACCAACGGGTCACATCCTTTCCCGTGAAAAATGGCAAACGTATCATGCTCAAAAACACCGTGAAACCTGATGGTCTCCTTCAAGCCCTGATTAACCAGCCACAGCTCTCCGTCCTCATTCAGCTTACGTAAGTCTGGAGCTGCAGATCTGACCGACACACAACACAAAGCAACATGAATATTACAATGGCAGACAGAAACGTGAAGGGTGGTCGGGTGAGTGGGACCACATGAGCAAGAATATTTATCTGAGGTGTGATAACATCCTGCATCTGGTCTTCAACATAAAATAATAATAACTATTCGTGTGATGTCATAAAGTTAAAGGAAGAAACCCAGTAAAAACGATGAACAGTGATATAAATAGAACTTGGAGGCACATCTGACTTGTTAAAGTCTTCTAAATTAAATAAGGGAAAATATTCAAGTGTGAAAAAATAGAAGTTTTTTTTTTTTTTTTAATGCAGTGTCTTTTACAACAGATGCAGCAATCTTCCCCTCACAATTACAAGGTTTGAACAGCAGGTGGCGCTTCTGTGCCTGAAATGACCAAATTAGAGATAACGTCTTTCACAGGCATCAAAAAGAGGAAAAAAAGACAAAGAAACATCTGAAACAGAGCCTTTAGTGTCAAACCTGAGATTCTGGTTGACAGAGATTAGATGGACATATGCGGACCTTATTACTGTAACTGTATATGAACAACAGAAAATAAAGAAAAGCACAACAGGTCCACCTTAATAATTTATTTAACCACTGCATGTAACAGTGGTATAAATCTACTGATGTGAATTAGCCGTATTTTATATGAGTGTGAGTGAATGAGTTTGTTCTTGCATTTACTGAAATCCAGTGACTGTAGTCAGTGTGAACAGAAAAGGTCAAGAAATGGGACACAAACAGAGGGATTAAATGCAGCGATGCAAAGTCCTACTTTTAGGGAAGCTCTACTGTAAATCAACATTGTCGCTGTAGATATTTCTAATAATCTCACTGATCTTATCAGCTGCTGTCCAAACATTTGGCCTCATTCAATAAAACATGCTTAGTAATGTTTGCACTTGCAAGATTATTTCAAATGTAGCTCCCATCGCCTCTGTGTGCAAATCCAAATCATTTTAAATTCAATGGCATGTGGCTGTTTTTTGCTGTCTAGAAACTGTCATGCTCCATTTCTCTATTAAGACGAGATTGAAAAGGGAAGCACGGCTGCTACAGAGAAAAAAACTGAAAGGGAGTGAGAGCTTTGAGGTAGAAGTCAGAAAAGGCACACTTTTCTAAAGTGTTTCCTTAGTAGTGAAAAGCTTGGACTGCAATAACCGAGGCAGAAAAATTTTGTGTCCCCAGAGACTCGGAGCGAAAGGTGAAATGGGCAAAAATTTCGACATCACAGCTGTTGTGAAAAATTGGAAACAGACCAGAAGAAAAAGTAGGAAACGGGTGAAGGACGAGCACCATCTAATCCATCAGCCCAAGCCATTTATTATGCCGAGGTAGCATTTAGAAAAGAAATTAGGGTGGAGGCGATGTTAATTGTTAATTAGCATTATGTTTATTAATTAATAGTGCTTAATACGGTTGAATTATTTATTTTTTTAATACCCTAATATGCTACGCTTTCAGTAAAAATGTGTGCGAGACAGAAAGGCCCTCATCATTGTCTGAGGCTGCTGTAAAACAGTTTTTTGAATCCTGGATTTCTGCGTGAAATGTTTGAGAGGTTTAAGCGTAGATTTATGAATAAGGCCCAATGTCTCCAGTATTCTGAAGCCAATAAATTATTATGAGGAAAAGTGAACTCATTTAATATTTTAAAACAGAGTCTTTAAGTTGTGTACACAGACTGTATATAAAAGATGGAGGTCCTGCTGCGACATATGAGTGCTTTGGCCTGAGCAAGGCTCACATCTAATTAACCCTTTAAAGCTTTAACCATGAAATAATTACCAGAAAATTAACGTTTTTTTGAACATGGATAATTTTGTGTTGAACCTTGTGACAAAATTTATAAAAAGATTAAAAATTAAATTTTAATTTGCATACATGAGCTTTAATTTGTGTAATGTTTGCTACATCAGGTATTTTTTCTTGCAAATTATTCCTTAAAAATGTATTTTTTTAATTTATTTTGGGTATATGGAATGGTGGAGTGGGGAATTCACAGTGATGAAGTCTCAAAACCTCAGTCAGAAGGTACCACTAATAAAGATGATAAATTGCAACATGGGCATCATATCATATCTGAATAATAATAAGACTTGAACCAAGTGATTCAGACAAAAAAAAAAAACTCATTGGAAAGGCGCTCATGCGGCCATTTTCCAATAGATTTCTCTCTATAGTAACTTTGTTTGCAAACATGAGTCAGTTGTTTGCAGCCACTTCTATATCTCCTACTGTGCTGCCTCCATCCTTTATATACAGTCTGTGGTTGTGTGTAAACACACGCTTCCTTACAAGTACGCTGTGCATCGCTGCTTTAGCGGAACAATGAAAACAATGAAAACATAAATGAATCATTTCATGCACCATTCATGCCAAACTCCTTCTATAAAGCTGAGGCTGAAGCTCTTCTACAACAGGATCTAAACTGTAGCACGGTTTGTCACATTGGGCGTAAAAGTTCAACCGAAACTCAAAGCTGTCTCCCTCGCTGCTCAGATAGTTTCATGCTGTTGTAAAGCAAGTCGTGCTGTAACTACAGCACCGTGAATACAGAGATGAAGTCACAACAACTGTAGAGCCATTAAAGTTAGAGAACTCTTTGTTTTAAAGAGAAGTCAGAAACAGAAACTCTGCTCCACTTCATGCTGAACAGTTTGATTCATGCAAACCATTTTCTCACTTCCCTCATGAGGCCACATAAATATTCTTGATGTCACAACAACAACAAAAAAACATTTAATATACACAATGTCCTCTTACTGTTAGGCCTAAACAGAAGCTAATATTTTATTCTGCAGCGTGTTCTCACTCCTGGGCGTCAAATATGCCGTTTTTGCCGTCTGTCCACCATTATGTACAAGGAGTTACAAAGACTTGCTTTAGGAAGTTAAGGGTTAATCACCCAGAAAACATCTTCACGTCCTACTCCACCTTATACAACTTTTTTTTGTTCACTTTCTTTTTATAAACTTTACAAGTCAGTCACATGCATATTGTATCAATGACAGAAAATTAAGGGGACTCGATTAGTTTATCCTAATCAAGTTCTTTCATCCTCATCATAGTTCATTGCAATGAAAATGTCTTCATGAGCTATAACTGTTTATTTATTACTCTAAAGGGAGCACAGATTCAGTAGTATTATATTTTCCAAACAAGTTCTACAAAAAAAAAAATCAATATAAAATTAACATATCATACATACTTTTCAGTATTTTCAAAACGTTTCGAGTCTCAGAAGAAGGGTCGAATGTTATATTTCACACATTTCCTTTAATCTGTTAAAGGATTTTTTTGTTCAATTATTTCTGTAACATTTTTCTGTCTGTCATATTTTTCAAATCCAATCCAACACTAAACCTAATCAGTCAGCTGGTTTCCAATCCGTAAGAAGAAATTACAGATCAGGCCCACAATATACCAAAATACTTTTCCTTTTTCCCTTTCAGTTTTACCAGGTTTGGTTTAGACACTAAACACGTTAGTTATAGGAAAAACTAACAACGAGTTGGGTAAGACACGCCAGCGGCATTATTTGACGCCGTGATAATGAAAACAGGCACGTTATTCATCATGCTTTTAGAAAAACGCTACGCTCTGCCGCTCAAGCTTTCATCAGCGCTACAGACTGAAATCAGCTGCAGTAACATCTGTCATTTATAACCTAGTATTTCAGCGACAGCGTGGCCATGCACGCTCTGCCCCACGATGCATCGGCCACATCTCATCGGTTACCTCAGCCTACTCAGGAGATCGCTGACTTCCAGCGGCTGACGCATGAACCTAGGAGATCTGACAGGACAAACAGGGATTCACACACACATACACATCACGCACAGTGCTCACGCACACACTGTGTCATAATGGCACTAGAGCATACAAAGGTTGATGGAGTCAGTGGAGGACAATGAGTAAAGACATGGCGGTGAGGAAGAGAAGTGGCTGTAACAACGTACCTGTTGGTGTCTTTGAGGCCTACGTAAGCTTGCTTGACTTCGTCGTCCTTCAGTTTGGACACGTCATCTTTGTACACCGAAGGCTCCGTCATGGTCTCCTGGAAATAAGCGAAGAGAAAACATACTTGTCACTTGTGATCAAAAGTTTGATGGCTTTTAGGATACATGACTAAGGACCGTTTCAACGTTCACCTAATGAACACTGGCAGCCAGAATAAATATATATCTAATACATATAATATCTGCAGCTACAGTACTGTAGTTATTGGCTTTTTTTTTTTTAACTATCTGAGATAACCTTCAGTTAATTTTGTTAATTTGTTCAAGTATTTATGCCAAACTCATATTATTCAAAAACCACAATTTCAACTTGCAGGGAGCTTTCATACTGAAGTACAACACACACACACACACGCGCACGCACGCACGCACGCACGCACATTAAGACAAGGGACAAGACAAATGTATAATACACAGATGAAGACAGGGTCTGATTATATATATTATATATCTTATATATATGACTATTATTTCTTGATTCTCTCTTTAATTTTGTGCTGTTAATTTTGTATTATAGTAATGTATTCTTTGATGTGAGTTATAAACAAATATACACAAATACTGCTTGGTGTCAGCTGAGCCCCAGTCTCCACATAAATCTTAACTTGATTTGATATTAAAGTAATTTAGATCTGTTTACAGTTCTTTTTTTTCTTTTTTTTACTGAACAGCCAGTTGCAGCCAGATATCCATTACATTCAGGTAAATATTTATATATTATATAACGTTCCACTAATTTTATACACGTAATTGTAGCCAAACATGAATACATTTTTAAAATCTATTACTTATGTCTACTTAAACTATTTGTATTAATTTTTAGTATATCTATACTGATCACAGATTGACTGGCCTCAAATTTAAATGACGCTCGAGTGGTACTAAGGGGCCAAGTATTTTCACTAGTAAATTTAAGTGTATTGGCTTAAAATTAAGCAGGCTGTCTTGACTATGTCTACACCCCTAAAGGCACTAAGCTGCTGTAATGTGGTCAGTTGGATATTTGATTAACAAGCGGTTAAACTCCTTTGTACCTAACAAAGTGGCCATTGAGAGTCTATCCAGTATTAATCTACAGTCATTCAGTTATATTTAGCAAAGGATTTCTCACTTATTTTCAGATTCTTACCCACTTACTTAACTTTGTATTAGAACATTTAATAACTGGTTATACTTGCTCCATTTAATGCTCTCACACAGTTCAGAAATATCATATTTTTATTTGACCTTCTAAGTCTTCAATTTAAGCTACAAATTTTCTCACAGCTTCAAGAGAACAGGAGTCACCGAGTATTTGAAAGCAGACAATGGCAGCAAGTCGCATCTCTTCATTCCAACAAAAGTTAAAGTAATGCAGAATAATAAAAGAGAACTAAATATTTTCTAAAGTAGCTGAATCAGGAAAGCAGCTGTTTTACGTTGTTTTTCAGTTGAGAGTCTATTTTAATTTCTTTAACATCACTGCTGACAGCATCCTCGCTGTAAATGGAAACCAGAATAAAGGCTGTCATTCTGCGTTTCACTGAGATGCCTGAGGATGTTTCATACACAGCACAGACCATGAAAAAATGTCAAATACTCATGTTTGATGCAATTTTTCAACTGTACCTTCTCATCCTGTGGGGAAGCATGAATGGAGGAGAGAAGGTGGAGACGGGGCAGTTAGGCACGATGGACAGTGGAAGCATTGTCAATGAGCAGTGTGAACAATGATTTTACCCCAAAAAACACAAGTAGAGTTCGCGTGTCGAATAAATGTGTCGAAAAAAGACTCGTTTTACGATCCTAAGATCAATGAAGTTTTAGGGGTTTCCTGGATGATATAAGCACAACAAGAGTTATAAATTTTTTATTTTTATTTTTAAATTGTAAAAAAAAAAATTGGGAAATTTGAGAAAAAAGTTTCTTTGGGTCAATAAAGTTGACAGATTTTTTTGTTATTTGCTTACTAACAACAACAACAACAAACGCAGACAGGGAT
>VOQK01020369.1:17245-29718 GCA_015052645.1 Benitochromis conjunctus
AAAAGGGAGTTTTTCCTTCCCACTGTTGCCAAGTGCTTGCTCATAGGAGATCTTTTGATTGTTGAGGTTTTCTCTGTATTATTGTAGGGTCTTTACCTTACAATATATAAAGCCCCTTGAGGCAACTGTTGTTGTGTTTTAGCACTATAAAAAAAACAGAACTGAATTGAAAGTACTGTTAAATTGGCACATATGGCTAAAATGTATTTTATATGTGATAACAGAAGCAAATCTTTGAATGGCATTATTTTCATATTTACTTCAGTAAAATTATGTTGAGTAAACTTTATTTACATTTATTCAAAGAAAGATTGAAGTTTAAAATAAACACATATTAAAGCACTCTGGGGATGCAGTAAAAGGAACTCTGACTTTTGGGTCAGGTAAAGACACCTTCCACCTTCAGTGCATTGCATTTAAACGCTCAGTTTTACTGTAATGTGGATGAACACTTCTTAGCTGGAATAGCTACAGCATGGACTTGCTTTTAGCCTCTGTTTCCATCTCCTAACATCTCTTTTAATCACACTTTTCCTTTAAGCATATGTCCTGCACATGCTCCAAGCTAGCGGCATTTGCATGAATTACGGACTTTTGGATACTCATTTGTTTGTGAACACTGTTTATTTCATTTCAGCGGAACTATCAGCCATGCTGACGTTTGTGCAAAGCTGCTATGAGTCCTTTGAGGTGAGAATGGACAGATGATGAAAAAATATCCATCTGATGAGTCTGTTTTTGAAAGATTCAGAAGGTGGACTAATTGTTTTTAAAGAAGTCTTCAGATCCAGATCTCTCCGAAAAATGAGAAGTATGGAACCTAACCTTGCCACAGGCTGGCTTTAACTTGGATTAGGATTGTGGGTTTGAGCTACTTTCTCTGTCGATTTTCTTTTGTCTTTACACTTCCATCAGTTTATTGGACTATATATTCAGGTCTCTGACCCATGATGGAGAATCTAGTCCTGGACATGGTGTCTGATCAGCATTTAGGGGAGCTTCCAAATGTGGAGCCAGACACAGGCGAGATGCAAAAGCCAGAGGAGGAGCAGCAGGACGAGGCTGACCCTGATCCCCAACCTGAATCCAGCCAGGAGACATCGGAGACGAGAAGCGGCCCTCCACCGCTGGCTGTCATTGAGTTTCGCATCCAGCAGCTTCAGAACCGTCGTTTCCTCCTGCAGAAGATGAGAGAATTTACCAAAAAGTCAGAGCAAAAGATGGACAGCGCTCCAAAGCAAAGTGAGTCAGACTAAAAAGTTTGACAGCTGGTGGTAGTTCCTATAAAAGGAAACCATTGTTAGAGTGCATGTTGACATATATTCATCAACACCTGACTTAAATAAGAACTTTCCTTCATACACAAAAAGCTAAGAGTCTAAAACTAGTGTGGCTGTAACTTATAGTCGATTCTGTGACTTTCCCTTTGTGTTAGCTCATAAAACAAGCAGTCTAACGCAGTAATCACTGAGTTAATGGGCCAAGCAGCTTGCTATCCGTCAGTCTAACCTTTGGGGTACTTTATGTCATCAGCAAACATCGAGGATAACGATGACAGTGAAGACGAGCTGGAGACCATTCAGAAAGAGCTGAATGTGCTGCTGCTTAAAAAGGAGGAGCTGTCGAAAGAGGAAGAGACGACCACACCCACAGAAAATGGAGGTATGCTTAATTTCCACACTTTCTGATCACATCTGTTTTTTATTTAAAGGGATGGTTCACCCTGAAATCAAATTTGCATATTAATGATCATGCAAATGTACTGTTTATAAGATTGGGAAACGTTTCGTCAATTGGATGAGTGATGAAATGTTTGCGCCACTGAAAACGCTACGTCCAGATGAACAGAATCCACTTTTTGGGACGCGGTCTTTAGTCATTTTTTAAAACTTCAATGTTATTTGCACAAAATCGTTTGCCTTTTATAAATTTCTGCTCCAGGTGAGGCTTGAACTCACAACCTCAGCATCACTCTGCAGGTTACTGTCATTATAAGTACTGCGCGCTGACCAGTTGCGCCACTGGAGCTCTTTGTAGCATTTCTCATTCATTTTTAGTCCAGTCCTTTTATTTGACCATTTTTATAGGCACTTAATACTAACACATCACTCATTCAAGCATAAAAAGACACCTGACTGAACCAGTGTTGTGTCTACATATAACAGACAACTTAGCACAGAACCAATTTAAAATAGGTTCTTTAGGGACTTTGTTACTAGAACATAATTTATTCCTATTTCTTTACTTGAATCTACAGAAAATAACAAAGATAATAGTCTGAGAAACAAAAAGCGTGGGATATCTCTGCGTGGTGTGCAGTGTGCATTTAAAAGATTTGAAACAACTGGACAAGTGGTGGACAAAAGAAGATGTGGCATGCATAAAAACTATCCACAGGAAATGAACAGTAACTGGAAGAAACATGAAAAAATTTAGGCCTGATGCACGACCTGAGAGATAGACTTGACCCTTCACTTGATCAAAAATGATCTCAGTGGAAGGGTGGCTGTCAAGAAGGAAATCTTAACAAAGGGAAACACGAGGAAAATGCTGAGGTATGGCAAATTACACAAGGGCTGGACTGAAAATGAGCGCTATTGGGACTTTTGGAGTGATGAATCTTTGAAGTCGTCATCAATATTATTGAAGCATTGTAGGATCATCTTGACAAAAAACAGAACAAAGAAGACCTTTGAATTTCCTTCAAGAAACCCGGAGAACTATTCCTGAAGACTTCAAGAAATGAAAAGAAAGCTACCTAAGAGAATTCAAGCTGTGCTGAAGATTAAAGGCACTCATACCAAAGACTGACTTTCAGGCTCATTAGAATGAGCTTGCCATACTCTGTTTTTGCCTCATATACTGTATTTACATGGTTGTTTGCATGTTTCAGAAAATCATTGGTCTAATTTCTCATTTTCCTTGCAAAATATAAAGAAATGAGGGGTGGCTCAAGACTTTTACAGTATATTCATAATTCCTTACATATTTATTTCTTCAAAATTGGGTAACTCACAGGAAGCGAGATGCACACAGATGTATAATTAGTACTGCAAACCACAGAGGAAAATTTTTTATAAATGACCGCCCCTTCCTGAGCCTGGTTCTGCTGGAGGTTTCTTCCTCTTAAAAGGGAGTTTTTCCTTCCCACTTTCGTCAAAGTGCTTGCTCATAGAGGTTCATATGATTGTTGGGGTTTTCTTTGTGTTATTTTAGGATTGTTACCTTACACTATAAAGCAACTTGAAGCAGCTGTTGTTGTGAAATGGCAGTATATAAATAAAGTATGAAAACTTTCATACTGTTACCAGTTTATCAAGAAAATTATATTATTTTCCTTTTTTGTGTGTCTGTTTAATATATAATGAAACAGTGCCAGATTTTCAAATTTAAGATAAGATAAGCTAAGTTAAGATAAGCCTTTATTAGTCCCACACGTGGGAAATTTGAATCTGTCCCACATCGTGGGTGATGCAGCCTGCCACTGAAGGAGCTGCTCAGTGCTGTCAGAGTCTCCTGCATGGGGTGGGAGATGTTGTCCAACAGGGATGACAGCTTAGCCACTATTCTCCTGTCACTCACCACCTCCACTGGGTCCAGAGGGCATCCTAGAACAGAGCTGGCCCTCCAGATGACCCTGTTCAGTCTCTTTCTGTCCCCACCAGAGATGCAGCTGCCCCAGCAGACCACACCGTAAAAGATGGCTGAGGCCACCACAGAGTCATAGAAGGTCTTCAGGAGTGGGCCCTTCACTCCAAGAGACCTGAGTCTCCGCAAACATATTAAAATGAACGTAAAGGTAATCTGAAGTAGAGATAACTTTTTAAATAATTGTTTTATTCTTTTTTTAATCACCAAGTTCATCAAGCAGACCCCAGTTTTTATAAAAATGAGACACCCCGGGGAGGGATCTACATGCTGCCGCCTGCAAAGGAGGAGAGTACGGGACCCGAAGAACCAGTAGAAACTGTAGAAATTGAACCTGAAGTAGAAACACCAGCAGAAACGCTAGAAGATGACATCGCTCCAGGTGTGTTACACCTTTCCTCTAGGACACAAAGTAGTGTTTATACAGGGCAACACCTGGTTGCTGCAATGAAATATTTCCCTGTACACTGAATGCATCTGTTTACCTAGCTGTATGTATACACTGACACCTGCATTTGAATAAACTGGCGGGTTGTTTCTGTTTTTAGCTAAGTTCATTCCAGTGTCTCTCTCTTTTTGTCTCTTTCCCCGCCAAAGTTGAAACTCTGTGTAGAGATGCCGGACTCACCCGGTGTCCAACCTGCAATGAGGTCATCATCACACAAACCAAAAGGAAAGTGGGCGAGACAGCTTGGCTAGCATGCTGCTTGTGCTCCATGATAGGGTACGTCTTTTACCTGACCAGGATGATGTAAAAAAAACATCATTTGTTAAGAACACATGCACATGATGCAAGCACTGTAGCACTAACTAATAGCACCAGAACTAGTCGCCTCAGAGAGATCTGTGACTGTTCCTTCTCCTTCTAACAGGTGTGTTGCCGGCTGCTGTATAATCCCTTTCTACATGAACAACTTCAAGGACGTTCATCACCAATGTCCACACTGTCAGTCCACAATACACACCTTTAAGCCATTCTGACAACAAGATAACTGGAGTAACAACAATGCAATCCTCACTTCCTGCACTCGAGAGACCTTTTCTTCCGGTCTTGGAGCTGCTTGGGGCCAAACAGCCTTTGTTGCCCTGAAGTATTGCTCTCAAACTTTGACCTGTGAGCTGAAATAATAAAGGACTGTGCACAACACCTGGAGAACTTTTTTTTTTTTTTACATTAATATTTTGCACTTTTTTTTGCCATAGATGCTGCACCTGTACTGTCCAAAGGCTCAGGATAGCAGATTTGCTGTAAATAGTAAACTCTGCTCATGTGAGATATAACTAAAGGAAATATGTGTTTGCTGCATGGTTATCTGCTTATTCAATCTTCCAGTAAGCAGATGCAAATAGTGGTATTCAAATACTACTCCCTTCAACAGTTTGACCACTTCATGTTTGTTCATCTTAGCCAAAAATAACTTTGAGCAAACTCAAATAGAGGATTAAGATCATCATGCTGCTATTTTTAGATCAATTATCTGACAACATTTGTGACCGGTTTCCATGATGAAGTGTATTTGTTAACAGAAAATATAAATACAATGCTGTACAGATGCAAACACAAATATATGCAGTTTGATTCGTGTAGTGCCACAACAGCTTCACAACATGCTTTTTGCTGTGAGATAATGACTCTAACCCAATGAGTTAATGATCTCCTATTACAGCAAGCACTTGGTGATAGTAGAGAGGAAGAACTCCCTTTTATTGTATGTTTTTGTAAATGATGATTTTATTCAAAAAGTGAAAAGAGCTAACCAAACCTGGCTGGAACAATGTGAAAAACTAATTGCCTCCCAGTTTTTAAATCATGAATTAACTGTAATTAACTACATTTTTAGCTGATTTCAATTTGTCTCGCTACACTGAATCACCTCTGGAAAAGTGTTGAACCTTCCAAGGAGTGATCGGACTACTAAAATTGCTATAAGTACTCATCGACCCATACAGGAGGTGACAAAGACCCCAGAACAACATCCAAAGAACTGCAGGCCTCACTTGTCTCAGTTAAGGTCAGAGTTCAGCCATAAGAAAGAGACTGAGCAAAAATGGAATCCATGGAGAAAACCACTGCTGAACAAACAGAAAAAAAAAAGGCTTCATCAAACGTTCTGATGATCCCCGAGGCTTTTGGGAAAAGATTCCCTGGACTGATGAGATGAAAGTTTGGAGTCGTAGCGCCTAAATTGTGGAATAATCTACCCCTAAACATTAGACAGGCTCCTACTGTCAATCTTTTAAATCTTATCTTAAAACACATTTGTATTCACTGGCTTTTAATACAGTATGAGAGTTATTTGGTTTTTTTGGTGTTTGGTATTATTATTATCAATTATTTTACCTTTTATTTTGTATTTTTGTACAGCAACATTGCTGTTGTAATTAAATGTGCTATATAAATGAATGAATGACATGACACCATTACATCTGGTGTAAAACCAACACAGCAATTCATAAAAACATCATCATACCAACAGTCAAACATGGAGGTGGTGGTGTGATGGTCTGGGGCTGCTTTGGGACATGGACGACTTGCTGTAAGTGATGGAATCACGAATTCTGCTCCCTGGAGAATGTCCGTCCATCAGTTTGTGTCCTGAAGCCTAAGCAGACTTGGTTTATGCAGCAGGACAATCGTAAATAAACCAGTAAGTCTACCACTGAATGGCTTAAATTACTAGTAAGGGCTCAAATCCAACTGACATACTTTGTAATGATCTTAAAGAGGACGTTAACGCTCAAAAATCTTCAAATATGGCTGAATAACAACACCTGTACAAAGAAGAGTGGGACAAAATTCTTCCACAGCGATGTGAAAGATTCATTATCAGTGATTACAGATGCTTTATTGCAGTTCTTGCTGCCAAGGTTGGCACAACCAGTCATTAGGTTTAGGGGTAATACTTTTTCACACAGGGCCAGGTAGGTCTGGATAACTTTCTTTCCCTTAATAAATTACATAATCTTCTAAAAACTGCACTTTCTATTTAGTCGGGTTATCTTCCCTGAATATTAAAATGTGTATGATGATCTGGAGCATGAAGTGTGAGAAATATACAAAAAAATTAAGATATCAGGAGGTAAAAATACTTTTTGATGATACTATATACACAAGACTGTATATTGACGAAGCTGACCGTCCGCGTGCGTGTTCATAATTTTTCTCTTGATGCAAACAAATGCACTCACCATCCAATTTGATACACCTGTTCAACCGCTTATTAAGATATAGATTTTTAATCGGCCAATGACATGGCAGAAACTCAGTGCATTTAGCTAACAGGCTGGTCAGGTTGCCGGACAGGCTGATCTGAGTATCTGATGAGCTGGGATTTTCCCCACACAACCATTGTTAGTGTTTACAGAGAAAACAGGAAAAAAATATTTTCTCTAGTTCTCCAGGAAAAATGCCTTGACATCATTTAAATGTCACAAAGCTCAAACAGGTTCTCTAAACATGACAGTTTCCTGTCCTCAAATGGCCTTCAGCCACCAGATCTGAGTCCAACAGAGCATCTTTGGGATGTGGTGTAGATTCAAATAGTTCAGTCTGTGCAGCCGACAAATCTCAATATGGACCAAAAGGTTTTCACAGTACACCAAATTTTATTGACACATAAAAGCATACAGTACTTATATACATCTTTTTGAGTATTTACAAAATAGAGAGCCCGTGGATGTTACACATGTATAAAAATATGCATTACATCTATATAAATATGTACACAATGTGCAAAACATATGGCGTTACAAACAACAAGAGGCATGGCATGGGGGGCGGAGATAAAGAGAGGGGACTCTGGAACTACTAACAATGCGAAGCCTTTGTTTTTAACCTTTCAACGTCAATCTGCGATTGAGGATGGGGCCTCTCAGTGCCTCATTTGCAAATTAAATATCCTCCAGAGAGCTTTGTTCCAACAACAAATATACAGTGTTCACAGGATGACAAACAGAGCAGGTGAATAAAGACGAGCAGGAGCAGGCAGCTGACGTCTAACAAGCAAACAACAACGTTCAGAGAACCTGCAGGATTTCTTCCACAAGCCTCTAAAATGAGTTTTTAAATCCTGACACCCCCCTCCTGGATAATGAAGTGCGTCTGAACTGTATTACTCTGTAGTAAAGGCTCTTACACGAATAAAATCAAGGCAGGATCTGACATACAGTACAGCATACATGGAGGGAGAGCAGCTATTATTGCTTTTAGCTGTCCTCGCCTGGGACAGTCAGCAGCCACAATAGCGAGCTGGGAGTTGTGTCGCATCACAAACGTGTGTGGATTTACTGCAGCAAAGAGATTTATGTTTATCTGATATGAAAGATTTTTCTTAGAAAAAACAAAAACTCTGAAAACCAAAAATATACACATAAAACAAGATTAAATCTTTTACTTTAATTCTATAAAGAGAAAAGAGATACAAAAAAATAAAAAATAAGAGTGACAAATGTAGTAATATGTTTCACTGCCTTTTTGGCAACAACATATCGAACGTGACAGCCTTTAACGCTGACAACAGAAGGAAGAAAAAACACGTTGAATCAATCAGCCAGTGACTTTCACCGTACGTCTAACTCGCAGGTGCGCTCCACAAAGCGGAGGTAAACGAGAGAACGAGATCGTCTCGGAAGGAGCGCGGGCTTGACGAGTTTGTCAAAACGAGCCGAAAGACGAAACATCAGAAGCTGAGAAGGAAGTGTGTGCAGCATTGGGCGTTTCTCTTTTCGTTTGGGATCCGAGCACATCCGCGAGTCCTGGCCTGATCGGGTGATACAATGTGGGACCGCAGCAGGAAGAGAGTCTGCTCCGGCCTCCACATCACTGCTTTTTCAGACAAACAATACATTTTTGCCAAATTTGACAGTTTTTCTCCTGTTTCTGTTACCCTGAAGTATCAACAGTTGCTGTTGAAGACGTGTGGTGAAGCCACAATAGAAGTGAAACATCGCCCTCTAGTGCCTATGACCATAATAACAGGATAAAGTGGTTAAAATGTAAACGTGATTTCACTGACTGATATAAAAAGAACATTAAAAAAAAGTCTTATATCAAAAAGTCCCACGCAGTTACACTGCATCCGTCCCCAAAACATAAACAAACATCAAATTAATATTCAGGTGAGAAATCAAGTGAGTGAACTTTGATGCTTTCCATGAAAAAGCCGCCTTCACTGACCTACTCCCTGCTGTGCGTCACACTGTAAAGGTGTCTGCGTTTTTCTTTTTTCAGCTTTTGGACTCCAAATGCACGACACAGATAAAAAGAAAAAACTAAACAGTAAAACAGTCATCAGGAGCCTTTACGAAGAGACAAATTTGGAATATGCAAAGCAGGCTGCAAATGATTGGAGGTGGGAGATGTTTTGCAAATTCCTTCAGACAACTTCAGGGCGGCAGCCGAGTTTGAAGCAGCCAGAGACCAAACGAGAGTACGATCATGCACACGGAGACACGGCTGTACATGCAAGAGACGGAAAGACAAAGACAAACAAACGCACACACGCAGACATGCTTCTCTCACACGCACTGCCCGGAAACTGACTTTGTCTACAAGCCACAGCAGCTGATGTATCGCGAGCTGGCCTCTTTTTAAACCAGCTGAATTTTACTTTAGAGTATTTGGATTCCTCCAATCAGCAGTCGAGCCCGTATTAAAAAGGCTTGTGAAGCAAAGCAACTCTTTTTTTAAAAAACTAAAGCATTTTCCTCTCCTGTCTCACACACTCACACAAAGTGCAGGGATGCTGCGGGACACCCAGATTTAAAGCTCGAAGACATCTTCCGATAACTGGCAGCACACCGATTACAGATGTGTGTCTGCAAATTGATACTTGTGCCCTTTCCTGTTTCGCTAATCAAGAGAAGAAGGAAAAAAAAAAGCTGCCAACTTTTTTAGAGTTAAGTCCCACTTTTTGATATTTTTTAAAGTACATTCACAATACGCGACTTGGACAACTGCAGTATCTGCGCAGCCAGTGGCAACGTGATCTTATGTCACAATCGTGACGATCGCCGTGGATATGCAGTGTTCACATTTCCTTGTTCTGAGGTCAGCGAGGCGCGTCGTCAGATTTGTGCGCCTATTTAGTGCATAGCTCTCACGTCGATGGGAGGAGCAGCCGCCGCCACTGCCTCCTCCTCTCGTCGACTTGTTCTTTAGAGTCATTGGTTGATCAGCTTGACTGATGGGAGTCATAGATAGGTCAGCAGAAAACAGTCACATCCGTTACAAACAAACCATGGACCAGTGTGAACAGAGACTCGACTTCTTTCATTCAGACATTCCTTCACACCTCTGTCTGGCAGCTAGCTGAGCATATAACCCCAGGCTTAGCATCGGGTGCGTCGTTATAGAGAACCAAGTCTCCTTTTACTTTAGTCTGAGCCTCCATCATTTAGCTACAGTCATGTTGTAATCACCAGCTTTTGTAACCTAGCAAGTGACAGTACTCATGAGTGTAATTCATATGAGACCTTCAGGAACTGTCTGACACGATGAGTAAAACAGATGCAGTTTTCCTCTACCTCCACTTAAGTTTTCTTAGTGTGGTTTAAACTCTATTTACAAACAGTCTGTTCTTCCATTCAGCATTTGGCTCTGTCTCCTTGGCTCTGTTTAAGATTGCTAAAATCATGACATCAGACACTAAAAAGTCTATTCTGATTAAAAATCCCTTTATTGCAGCGCAGCATGAACGCAGTCACCTTACGGCGGACGCTTTCCTGGCCGCTGAGCCGTTACAGGACTCTCCTGTAAGCTGTGCAAACTCCTGCTTGTAGTTCTGCTTGGATCAGCCTCTCTTTCTCTAGAGTAGTGGGAATATTACAGATGGTATGGATGTACTGGTAAGAGTGGTATGGCACTTCAATGCCATGTTTTTTCTCCTTTTATGTATTATTATTATTATTACTATTCTTTTTTTCTTCTTTTTTTTTTAAATTTAAAACCTCTGAAGCTTTCCCTTCATCCATCCATCACACTTCTCCATCTTCATCATCTAAGCCTCCATCAGTCCCAGTGTAGGTCATGTGTATCCAGGAAGTCCGTTGGGATCCCCAGCGGTGTAAGCACCCCGCCAGGACCCGGCGGCATGGTGAGGTCCAGCCACTCCATGTTGTCCAGGGCTGGGTCTGACAGGCCCATGTTGAGTGAGGACGGGGGCGAGGAGGAATCACAGAAAGACAGCTCTGATGTGTCCATGGGTGAGAAGGGCTGCTGGTCCATGAGCTGGGCCTGCAGCTCCTCCATCAGGCCCTGCGTGCGAGGGTCTGATGCAGACGGCGTATCGGCCAGCGTCCCCTCCAGAAAGGCTTCCAGCTGATTATCTGTGACCAAAGACGAGAGACCGGGCAAGCATGGGTTCACAAGTGTGGAAGGAGGGGCTACCTGGACCTGCGGGGGCGGTCTGGACAGGGCGGTGTTGACTGGAAGGGTGGTGATGCTGGCTGTGACAGGGGGTGTCTTTGAGTGAGACACCAGCGAGTTCTGCTGGATAAATGGAGTGATTTCTGCAGGCGGGAAAACAAAGATCTAATGAGGATGCAGGTTAAAAACGGACATATTTAAACACGTTAGTTTGTCCACAGTGGATCTAAAAAACAAGCAGCTCACAAGAAAACTAAGAAAACTTCAGGAAATAAAAAGAACTCATCATTTATAAAGTGAACTTACATCGTATCGGTTTTTAAACAGTTCAGGCTGTAAAAAGTACATCACGTCCTTTAAGAGCAGCTCAGGTAATTCTTGTGACCAATTATGAGACTTACTTATGGGTCAATAACCTTTGGGCTACTGGTCACAAAAAAAAACCCTGCATCAGTTCATCACACACTGTCATGTCACAGCATCGTTAAAGTCAGGCCAGCGGTTTCCTTTCCTTTGATCATTGATCAGCTCGTGTGCTTTACATTTTTGTCCTATTGCATCGGCCAATCTCTCCTAAACTTCAGAATACGGACTCTTTCCCTGATCCTCTCCTGCAAAATACAGTTTTAAATGATCTGTTTCCTTAATGCTCGCGACGCATCCACACATTCAAGCAGCACCAAGCCTTTGCCCCTCTAAAAACATGAGAGTTGTGCAGTTAAAAGAGTAACACGTGACTCTCACACGTCCACACAACTTTGTTCTGGAGTTATCAGCTTTGAACACTTGTACAGAGCAGATTAGCAGTGGTGCTTTGTGATTTTTAGGGATGTGCATCTCTAATTTTGAGGAGGTCTATTTTTAAAGGAGGAACAAACTTCCCTTCTAATCTCGTCTCATGAACCTGAAAAACGACTCCTGGAAGCTTTTGAAGAAGTGTCTGTGATGGTAAATTCAGACGTTCTCTCACTTTCTATTACTCTTTAATGTAAGGATGATCAGAGCACTTTATGACTCGTCAATGCAGAATATGTGGAATTCACATTTCCAAATTTCTTGAGTAAAAGTAACCTCTTTTAGCAATCTGCAGTTTACATGGTACACGTCATCCAGAATATCCAAAAGGCGAGCATCAGATCAGTCACAATCAGCTCGAATCTGCTGAAGAACTAGAACGTGCTATAAAACTGACATCAAATCTGCCCACACAGCAGATTATTCAGCGTTTCTATGACACTTGGGGCTTTTGAAACTTCTTCACACTGAACAGAACGTTTTGCTTTGCACCATCACTGTGCACCAACTCACCTCCGCTCTCTATGAGGATGTCAAACAGGTCATCCATTTGCTGGCTGGTTGCTGTGGGAACCTGAAAAGACATTTAAGGACATTAAGAGACTCGACGCTTTGTAAGCAAAAACAAAAAAGCTCCCCAAGGCTGGAACAACTGGAAGTATAC
>VOQK01020372.1:6082-34066 GCA_015052645.1 Benitochromis conjunctus
AATTTAATATTTTTAAAAAAAAAATATATATATGTATATTTATATATATATATATATATATATATATATATATATATATATATATATATATATATAAAATACACACACACACACACACATATATATATGACTGTATCAGGTACAGAATGCATCTATCACAAGAGCCACTCTTTGGTATTTAACTTGCACATTAGTTGAATAAAATTGGTTGTACTCCATATAAAAATGTGTCAGTCCTTTTGAAATAATATCGGAAAAACATATATTACAAAGCTGTTGTAGTGACTATAGAGGGTATAATAGATAAGAGTTGAGAATTTTATTAACTTAATGCTACCGACTACTCAGGATGACAGGTTCAAGTTGCAATTCAGTGCATAGACACAAAACGGTGAGAAAGTTCAGTACATAGAATAAAAACTTTATTATTCATGACAGATCAAAGACTCAGATACATAAAATGGTTTGATCACTAGCCAATTTTCAACATCTAATATCATACAAAAGCAGTGTACAGTCAACTTGTAAATCTGGGATTTTTTCACAGCCCTTGAAGTTTGCTGTGAAGAAATAAGAAAACTGTTTAGTTTGAGCACAATCACCATTCAAACCACAGTTGTCACTGTTAAATACACCAAAGACAAAGACAGAAACGAAAAACTTTAAGACTGCAACCCACCTGTCCTCAACTGTCCTGTTGGATGGATAGTACACCTTGAAACTGAATCCACTTTTTGGGAAGGAGCCCTGACAAAGTAAACAAGTTGAAAAATATATTGCTTATTTATATTAGAAGAAAGCATCTGCTACGATTTTCTGACAAAGAATCTGTCATTCATTCATACCGGGTTGACACAGAGGCAGTCTGTGTTAGTGATGCTGAAGGGGTCGTATTTGTCTGCGAAGACAATGACGTCAGGTACCGGGTAGACTCGCAGGGAAAAGTCATGCGCCCAGAATATAGGACTGACATACAGAGGCAGTGGAGTCAAGTGACCCTGAGATAGGATAGTCCTAACAAACTGGGAAGAGAAAGAAAAATACTACTATAACTACTAAAAACTACTTTTTGCTTTAAGAATAATAGCAAAAAATGATTAACAAAATCTAATAAACCTCTGACGATTCTTCCTGTATGAACAGGTTTCTTAAGAAAAGTTGAAACTCACATGGTTTGGAATGTCAAGATTGTTATTGGGCAATCGGACACAATTCCTACACATCTTGTTGACCAGGTCTTCTCTGATAATGATGATCTCCTGGCTGCAGTACTGAATCCTGTCAGAAAAATACACATCATTACAGCAAAGGTCAGTTTTGCAGTAGTTTCACCCATGTGTCTGTGTGGTTTTAAGTAAAAGTAAAAACTTGTTCTGCAAGCCTAATTAAACACAGTAGCAAATATTTGCGCGTCAAATAAGAGCCACATGTTTGTTTCACCTGCATGGATTAGTTGTGAACACAGAAAATGGCACTCTCTGTCTGAACTCCTCTGTGATGTGGTCTGCCAGGGGAGGTCTGAAACATAGTGTACCCACCTTTGTTCAAACCACCTGAATCAAAATCTCACAGAATAAAGTTTAAATCCAAGTGTCTCTCAAGCTTTACCGTGGCAGGATGGTGCCTGGACCAGGGTCTTCAGGACCGGGAACAAACACAAAGCGACTACTGCGGGTTTAAGATGAACACATTTAAGTCGAACACACTGAAACATGAATAAGTAGAAAACAAAACAACAGCAGAACAGAGTGAAAAATCTATTAGATCTTACCTGCTGTGAATGCTAGGGTATGAGCATATAGCATCAGCAAGGGCTTTCAGTGACTCTAAAAAACAATAAACAAAATTAATAATAAAAAAAAAATGAGTAAAACCTGTGAAAACCTTTGTCTTTGTCCCTTTATTAAGTTGTTCAGATGTTCTACAGATTTTAGCATTGGCCGATTTGTTAGGTATAGCTATTCAAACTATTCATCTAATCAGCCAATCACACGGTAGCAAGCGAATACAATTAGGCATGTGGAAGCGGTTAAGACAACGTACTTAAACCACACAACACAAAAGGCAAGAAAGGTGATTTAAGCACATGTGATTGTTGATGCCAAAAAGGGCTGGTGTGAGTAATTCAGAAACTGCTGATCCACTGGGATTTTCCCACACAACCATCTCTGGACAAAAATGGCTTGTTTCCTGATGGGAAGTCAACGGCAACTCAAATAACCACTTATTACAACCCAAGTATCCTTAAGAGCATCTCTGCATGCACAACATGTCAAACCTTAAAGCAGACGGGTTGCAGCAGCAGAAGATCTCTCAGATTGCTACTCCTGTCACCTAAAACAGTGAACTGAGGCTTCAATGGAACCAGCTTATTAAAATTGTATAACAGAAGATTTGAAAAATGTCGCTGGTATGTTGAGTCTCGATTTCTGCTGAGACGTCAACTGGGCATCGTTTAAATGCCACAGCCTACATGAGTGTCATTGCTGATCATGTCCATCCCTTCATGACCACGGGGTATCCATCTTCTGATGACTGCTTCCAGCAGAATATGACTATGAAAGTGAGTTTACTGTACTCACGTAACCGCTACATTCACCAGGTCTCAATTCAATGGAGCACCTTTTGGATGTGGTGAAATCTGACATCCACATTATGGATCTACAGCAACTGTGTGATATTATCATGTCAATATGGACGAGTGTTTCCAGCAGCTTGTTATTCTTCTTATCTTTTTAAACAAATCACACTGGCTTGTTGTGGCTCCTCATCCATTCTATATTTCCCATAACAGCTAATGACTTACACAGCAGCCATATTTGCTCCATAAATAAAGTGCACTGAAGTATGAGCTGGTCAGAGTATGCAGTATAAATGTCAGTGTTTTCATTCCACTGAGGAATTTTTGAGGACACACACCAGGATTCAGACACCAAGATAATAGTGGACAGCAGAGGACACATCGTTTCACAGCTGTCTTGTTTAAATAAACATTCCTGGAATTTTAACAGGACATAAGTGACTGAAAATTTCTGTGCTTACGTTCAGCATGAGCTCCGTATCGCGGTCAGTCAATTGATCCATACAGCGTGAACAGTGTTTACACAAAAAACTATGTCAATAAAATTTTACAGCATCTGTCAAAACTCACAAGCAGAGATTTCAAGATGATCAGTGTGTTATGAGACCTTACCTTTGAGTGATTTGAGCTGTGTCTTCCCATACGGGGCAGAAGAGAAGTTTCCACAGAAAATGAAACAGGTGGGGGGCATGGCAGCATATCCTGCAATTTAGAAATGGCATCAAAAAGGTTACTGGCGTCACGCAAAATGTAAAGTGTACTGTTGACTTGTAAAGTTCACTATCAGACCTGAGAACATGATGTTGAGCTTTTCCATCACTTCCACACTGTCCAGCCAGACATCGGAGACAATAACAAACATGGCGTCTTCATTCTCCTCTTCCAGCTGCTTCAACTTCGCGGATGTTTTCACTGAAGTGGCAGATGGACCTCCAAAAAAGTTAATGTTGCCGTAGTATGCTCTGAAAATAATATAACAATTACACCAAGGGAATCAGAATCATTTTCTGGGGACCTCATATAATAAAGCCATATTCACCAAGCAATTCAGGTATAACATGAAATAATACTGTGGACCCTGGCAGGACAGCCCAAAGCCACAATCGCTCATCGTGTTCTCACAAGATACTATTTCTTAACAATCCTCCAATGGTAACTGAATTAAAATCATACACTTTAAGAGTTTCCTAAAAAACGTTTTTAAGTCCTGCGTTGTGACTAGAATAAGGCTGGGAAACGAAGCACTCCTGTAACATACTGTAACTGTATTCAGTCTTTATAGTCTACTGTTGAGAAGTGTGATCTTGGCATGTCTGTGTAGCTTATAATGACGACGATCTCTGACTTAAGTATAGAGTATTTGCCTTCATATTAATTTATTGGCATTTTCACTAATTAACAAGGATGACAAGTTGAAATGACTTCACATCACTGGAAGCTCCTTAACGTTTAGTCTGAACATGATCTCACACACACACACACACACACACACACACACACACACACACACACACACACACACACACACACACACACACACACACACACACACACACACACACTACCCAGTTGGCTAAGAGAAAAAGAGAAACGCCAAGGGGAGGAGTGTGTGAGAGCGTGACAGCGGATCAATAGTTGTGTTTGTGGCGGCACTCCCACAGGAGTGAAGCAGTATATGAAAAGCCACTGCTGATGGCTGAAGGTCCTCTCAGAACATTCCCTGTGTGTTTAGCCCAGAGCCAAGGTTAACCCCAGCACAAAGACACCACAAAACCTCAGCCTGCCTCCCCGGGGCGACATACACTCACACAGGCGAGGGCCCACAGGAGCCTTTCTTCTTTTCCTGTGTGTATGTGTGTGAGAGACAGCGTGTGTGTGTGTGTGTGTGTATCATGGCAACAAAACGGCGAATCCTCGAATACAGTGACACAGCCACGGGCGCGAACAGAAGCTACTGCGTCATGCATCGTGCATCGCCATTCATTTGTTGTACAACGCAGCTGTAATTAAATTAAAGATAATTTCCCGTTTGATGATATTCTTGCAGCGAAAACAATGCAGAGCGAGATTACACAAAGTGACAGACACATTAGCACATTTCCATACAGGGTTAATATTCCTGTTGTGAATAAAGTAATGAATTTCACTGAAGGCACACAGTAATTGTGAGCCGAAGCAGAGTTAACCTCGGTGATTTATCCAGACTTAATTTCCATCTTAACACCTCTTTATTGCTTTTACTAGCATTAAACAGCCCCTTTGAGAGAGAGGCAATAACTGTGGGGCGATAACACTGCTAAATCATGCATTTAAAGCAGTACAATGTGTATATGGAAGTTTCACTGCACCCTGGGTGACAAGAAAACTACTCATGCTCAGACAAATAAATGTAACATTGCATTGCTGGAGCTAGACAAGAAAAAAAAACCAGTTGCCTCTCCTAAGGCTCATGTTCCTCCTAAATTATATCTTTCTCACCAAATTTTCCACAGACAAAGGATTCACGTTGTTGTTGATTACAGAGATGGAGGAAAATAGGAAGCTTGTCATGCTCTCTGCAGTAATCATAGGATACTCTGTCAAGCAGCTCTCAAGGTGTCTACATTCCTTCTCTTCAGCCGGCCTCCTCCTCGTACGGGCCGTAACTAGCTGTGATGAGTCTCGACAGGCCGTCACTGCCACAGAGGACTGATGGAATACTAATTAGCGTGCCACCACTTGAATTATTCATGCATCTTAATTAGGGGAGAGATTTCCCATTAGGCTTTTAGATGTGACTGAAGAGTTTGGCCGCTGTTTTGAGCGAGAGTTGGTGGGTGTGTAAATAAACGAGAGCCCGCAAAACCGTAGGGTGCCACGTTACGTGCATACATAGGTGTGCGCCTTTTTAATGAAACACGAACATCCATCACACACAACCCCCCCAAAAATAAGCTTACAGTTGAAGGTTAGAATATGTTGTCTAAGAGGTCATTTACAACTAGATACCAAAAAAAACTGTTCCCAAAATGCCAAACAGCCACAACTTTTCAAGGAATAATTAATAGCCGCTGCTTCTCTGCGAGGCTGCGCAGAAAACACACACGTCCTGATGCCCTGCTTTAGGGTTCACCAACTAACTAATGTTCTAGAGCTAAAACAGCAGAGCAGCAACCAGTGCATGATATTTCTCCTCATCTCTGTGCTTTTCTTTTATGCTGAGGCACCAAGTGCTAGCCAGTTCGAGCCAAAGCCACATCCATCTGCTGCAGTTTAGCAGGGAAATTAGGCACTCAATGTAGCATATTTGTTTAAGTAATTGGAAAGTAATTAATAACCTGAAAATATAATAATGTGCTCAGCGGCAGCTCTTCTCCTGCAAGCCATTCCAGGGGACTGCGGTGTTTGAAGCCAAGTATGTGCGCGCGTGCATCTTGTCAGCATATTACACTGCAGCTGCTTTGTGAGCGTCTAGTGAGATAAACAGGAATGACTGTAGAAAAAGGGGAGAGGGGGGGAAATTACACGTTGATTCATAGGTGAGGAACTGACGAGGTGCTCCGCAAGACATCACATTGCAGGGTGCTCACTGGGAGCCCATTTGGCTGTAGACACTGCGGCACTGGCTTCCATAACTGCACAGCGAGGACGGCGGGGAAATCGGAGCCCAAGGATTAGGCCGACATTAAACCCGGTCTCTAATTATGCTGTTCAGAGATTGTTTTTAATAAATATTTGATGAAATGTCATCTGCTGCTCTGAGGTGGTGGGAGGTGGCGGTGGGTTTGCGGAGGTGAGAATAGGGCTCAGCTTTCACATTTGCACACATACAGTGTGCGTATGTGTTTGTGTGTGTGTCTGTGTGCACTTTTGTTTTCTCAAAGACAGACATTTACCTTTGCTTAACCAGCTGAATAAATGGAACTAATGATTTTAACCTCACCTTGTTAAGAAGCAGCATTACTTAAAGGCACAGTCATTTAACAGAAAGAAAAATGTTGTGCTCATTAACATACTTTGATTAGTGTGTAATTACATCATCCAACAAATTGGTGCATTCTCCCAAACTTAGAATTCATCTATTAAGAATCCATTACAATGACATCGGAGCAGGTGCTGGTTTATGGAGGCTGCCATGCTGTCCCACCATCTTGAGAAGAAGAAGAAGAGAAAATGTAGTCATTTGTGTATTATGGTGACACATTTTAATTTGTGTCTGCACCTGATGATGGTACCTCTGTGTTATCATCAGAGAAGGGCAGAAACAATGTGACTGGCATCTGGATAAAATGTTATCCTCTTCCTACTCAACACAAGCCTCATCTTCTAAACTGACGTCAGGGCTCTAACACATAAAAACGTGGATAAAGGTGCATAATTTTGCTGATATTGTAACAATTACTTATTATTAGCACTTAAGACATGTGACCTTCCCATCTCTGGACAGCTGACAACAAGCCAGCTAAATAACAACAACAGCTGGATGTAAGCTAATTATGCTAGCTAACATCAGGATCGAGTGTCCTAAAATCACACTTTCCCTGACAAACAGTTTGATTACCCTCTCACATTATATGACAGTTTATTTGCTAAATGTCCACATCCAGCAATGTTTTACTAACGCTAGCTAACAGCAGTTAACAGCAGCTATCAGCAGTGCTTACCAACAGAAAAGTCAGGAAATCTTAAACAACCTGTCATTGGACAGAATTGTACTTCACTGACTCATCAACTTGTATTGTACTCCTTTCACAAAGTTTTACAGTCTCCAGAGTAAACAGACATGGATATCCAGCATATTGACCGCTGAGATAAATAGCGGTCTGAAGCTACTGAGATCTAGTGGTGATAGTTTACAAACTGTAACTTTAAGTTTTCAGATATCCAGCAGAAAAACTGTCACTTAATTCAACAATATTTAACTTCAATCTGACAGGCTGAATAAAATCTATAAATAATAACAATATTATGAACCTTGCTTTTAGAACACATGCTGACACATGTGCTATCAGTGCAGGTATGATCTTTTCAGTTACCAACAGTGCTAACAACAGCTGGTTATAAGCTAACATTATGCTAACTAATGAAAGGATTGAGTGTCCTTAATATCACACTTCCCCTCTAACAAACAGTTTGATTACATTCTTGCATTGTATAAACTTTAGTTGTTATGTGTCCTGTTCCAACAATGTTAGAGCCACACCAACTAGCATAGGCTAACAGCAGCTAACATCGCCAGAAATGGCAGCTGTTACAAACATAAGTTGAGGATATGCTCAGTAACTCACCTTGGTATCACTGTCATCAGACAGACATGAGCTTACTGACTAATGTGGACTGTGTTGTGTGGGCAGCAGCTGAGGTAAACAGCCTACACTCAGTACAGATGAATGGTAGCTAGAGTTGTTTGTCCTACAGCAGTCACAGTAGGTAGGCTTAGGCACTTGACTTGGGAGTAGTACGAAAACAGAGCTCAGTTGAATGCAATCTACTGACATCTAGTGGTGAGATCTTAAACACTGTAGCTCAGAATCTACAGTATTAGTTTTACCTTGTACAGGACTGAAGACTCGAGGAGGACATAACTTTGTGGCACCAAGGCTCTGGAACAGTTTACCACTCCAGTTTCGTTTAGCTGACTCCATGAAGTCTTTAAAAAGTTATTCTCTTTTAACGTGGTTCTCTTCTGATATTAATGCTTTAAGACTTTTATGTCTGTGGAAAGGGTATATAAATAAACTTTATTTAACTTTAAGTGACAGTGTAGTGCTGCTCTGAAGAAGATAGATTTAAATAATTTTTTTGAAAAAAATTTTTTTATAGAGGCAAAGTGCACAATATATGTTTGCCTCTTCCTCTGAACCAGACAGACTTATTTTTAATAAGTCTGTCTGGTTCAGACAGACTTATCCTGCCCCAATATAAAACAGTCTGTGTATGCAAGTCACATTTTCTTCAGTCTCTGATCTTATCTTTAAAACATAAACAGACTAAGTCCATCAAGTTTTTCATATACTTTTTTCAGTATTCAATACCATTCTGACATATTACTTTATCGTAATCACTACTACATTTTCATTTACCTGGCATAAGTCAGCTTTAGCTTAACTTATTGTCAGAAGAGTCTCTAATTATTAACTCAGTGAATTTTAAATAAGGATTACTAGTTCCTGTTTCTTAATTTTAGCACTTATGTCACTGGAATGTCAAAAAGTAGCACAAAGTTTTGCAGTTTTTAATAGGTCAGACCCTTTGAGTAGTGATATAGCTCACAAGCTTGGCTATGTTATTTAGCAAATCTATAGTTATGGCTAAACATGTACACTGCTATGACCACAGATTTCCATTTCCTGTCATTACTTACTGCATGTTAAACAGTGTAACAGTGTTGTCTAAAGCTAGCTTGATAATGACTGCAGTGACCTGAGCGACAGGAAATCTGCAGCACTGACGTGAAGCTGCAGAAATCTTTCAGAAATTATGTGATAGAAAAATAAACACTGAGCAAAACACAAAAGAAATGTTTCCAACATCCACGAAATGAAGAGCTGATGCTCTTTTGAGAGCAATTAGCCTAGCCAGTATTAGCATGGCATTATTGGAAGGACTATACAAACACTTTTTCATTCGATTACATGCTTCTGTTACTTTTTCCACATATACTCACACACGCCTCTCCCCGTGTGGCTGCACGAGCAGCTGCTGCGTTGGGCTTTTTGGGGTCGTTGCCTACATTATTGAGCTCCTCCATGGAGTTTGCCAGGTGTCCTTGAAAGTGTGCATCAAGGGCGATGGATCCAGGTGGAGAAAGACAGGAGGGATCTCCCAGCTCACAGCCACTGCTTTGTAGCTCCACCAAGACGGTAAATTGACAGCTGTTTCACTGCTTGAAAGGGCTGTTTTGAAATTCCCATTTTCCATCTCTGTTGAGCCACAGTGAAATGACTCATGAAGAACAGTGGGTGATGCAGAAACATTGAGCCATTGCTGTGTGGTCTTCTTGTTTGTTATATCAACCTAATGTTATTATATTAGAATATTTCGATTTTCTGTCAGATAATAAAGTTGTGAAATTGACAATCAACTGTTACGTGTCTTTCATGACAAAAGTATAAATTTAGGTTTGCCTGTACACTGACAAAAAAATGACACCAACAAAACCAAACAAAATAATAATATTTCCCCCTCTCTTCTTTCTCGTCCTTTCCCATCCCTTCATTTACTCACTGTCATGTCAGTATGAAGAGGTTTGTTTTCAAAGTTTGTGCTGAGCTGCATGCACTCTTTCCTTTGTCACACCTAGCATGTGAATTCAACTTAAACGTTGCATGTAAAATAACCTTCGACCCTTTCTTTACTCTCTCAGAAGTCTTTCCAGTGAATCTATATGCATGAACCATGAAACAATGAATTGATATTCTAATGAATGATACATTTAATTACTATGTATTTAAAAAATAAACTATGTTATTTCCAATTTTGATTAATTAATGACACATTTAACACATTTCTCGCCCCAAGACAGCTGGGATAGGCTCCAGCGCCCCCCGCGACCCTGAAAAGGATAAGCGGAAGCGAGTGGATGGATGGACATTTAATACATCATTTAATGGTGTATTTATTTGGCACCCTTGGTACTTCATAGAAGGTAGGCAGAGTTTTTACAGTACAATGATGTTTAAATCCCATACATCACGAGTAGTTGGTTGGTTGAATTTCATTGTCTCTCTGGATGAGTTTCCCAGACACAATTTAGTCTAGTCCTCAACTAACTTAATTTTTCAGTTCTTCTTGAGTATCGGTCTAAGAAAGCTCGGTATAATAGGAAAAACTCCTGACAGCTGGACAGCCAACATTTCTGCAAAAAGATACAGTGGTGTGAAAAAGTGTTTGCCCCCTTCCTGATTTCCCTTTTTTTTGTATGTTTGTCACAGTTAAAGGTTTCAGATCATCATACACTGGTGTAACATAAATTAACTGTGGTGTGTTACATCTTTTTAAAGCTGAGTTCAGTTTCTTTAGCCACATGCAGGCCTGATTTCTGAGAAACAACGTAATTGAGATTTCGCAGTCTGGAAAAGGTTATAAAGCCATTTCAAAAGCTGTGGGACTCAAGCAAATCACATTATTCACAAATGTCGAACATATGGAACAGTGGTAAACCTTCCCACGAGTGGCAGGTCGACCAAAATTACCCAAAGAGCGCACTGACAACTCATCCAATCGGTCACAAAAGAACAAAAAACGGCAGAACAACATCCAAAGAACTGCAAGCCTCACTTCTCTCAGTTCAGGTCAGAGTTCATGACTCCACCATAAGAATGAGACTGGGCAAAAATGGGCAGACTTCCAAGATGAAAACCACTGCTGAGCAAAAGGAACATAAAGACTCATCTCAGTTTTGCCAGAAAACGTGATGATCTTGATCTTGATGATCCCCGAGACTTTTGGGAAAATACTCTGTGGACCGATGAAACAAAAGTTTAACTTTATGGAAGGTGTGTGTCCCATTACATATGGTGTAAAAGTAACACAACATTTCAGAAAACATCATACCAACAGTAAAATATGGTGGTAGTGTGAAGGTCTGGGGTTGGTTTGCTGCCTCAGGATCTGGAAGACTTGCTGTGGCAAATGGAACCATAAATTCTACCAAAACATCGTGAAGGAGAATGTCCGGGCATCTGGTCGCGACCTCAAGCTGAAGTGCACTCTGTTTCTGCATCAGGACAATGATCCAAAACACACCAGCAGGTTCACGTCTTTTTCACACAGGGCCATGTAGGTTTAACATTTATTTTCTCCTTAATAATAAACACTTTCATTTAGAAACTGCATTTTGTGTTTACTTGTGTTGCCTTTGTCTAATAATTATGTTTTTTTAATGACCTGAAACATATAAATGTGACAAATATGCAAAAAATAGGAAATCAGGAAGGAGGCAACCACTTTTTCACAGCACTGTATGAAGGGATTCCTGTGACAGACTTGCGACCTGTACAGGATGTACCTTGCTTTTCGCCCTATGACAGCTGGATAGACTGCAGCCCCCCCTGTGACCCTGCATTGGATAAGGATAACAAAATAGATGGATGGAGATATGAAACAAGCACACCCAAGTGGTAAAATGATTAGCCACCACAGTTTACACAAGTATTGCCATAATCTATTATTGTAATGCTGCAATGTTCTTAAATTTGAATGAATTAAATTTTTCAGTATAACCTACTTGCCACCACACTAGTTGATGCTGTTCACTGGAGCACTGCATCAATGGTACTGGAGAGAGCCCCCACTCATAGCGCACTAAAGTCCATTAAGACACAATTTATATCCCAAATAATCGTCATCATACCTTAGTGAATTTACAAATGACTTGTTTGAATGTTTAAATTACACTTATGATTTGTACCAGTATGTTTTATCTCATGTTGAAACTGACCATATAGTCCTCTGATGTAACGTTTGAAATGAATACTAATAATCTGCAGCTGCTCCAGTGATATCCTGCTGCAAGAATTGACTGTGTGATATATAAAAACTGACAGAATCACTTTATCATTTAAACAAGTTTTCCTGTCAAAGTTTGACTTGAAATCAGAACTGCAGACAACTGAATGTAATTTGCCTCAAAGTCTCTTCTCCTCAGTGCTGCGGTCCATCAATATCTTCTAACTTTATCTTCTGGGATAACCTGAAAACCACTGTGCACTTCTCAGCGCTATTGTAGCAGTGCGCCGGCATATAGGTACGCAAGTAACTCTTGTAGATTTAGGACTACTTTAGACAATAACAAAAACAAGATCTCCAAATCCCAAACGGGCTTCAATTTTCAATATCTTTCCAATTCATAATAAATATAGATGACCTTTTTTTGATGGACTGTACCCGTCTCTCACCCTATGAGGCTAGAATTGGCTCCACCCCCCATGCGATCCTGAACCACAGACAGTAAAAAACATAGATGCGTTTTCCAGGTCAGAAAAATGAAGCCACCATTAGTGCATTAGTACCTTAAACACACACAAAAAGTTTTCTGGTCCTATAGACGTCTATGGCAAAGTGGCTGTCTGTCTTGACCTGTGTAAACACTTGCATGCTGAGCTTATGAGCTCAGTCACTCATTTGGGGTAATGAGCTTAGCTTTTTCTTCCTTTTTAAAAAAAAGTACAAACACATAGATTGTAATAAGTGGACATAATGGCGAGCTAATTAGCTGTGTTGCTTATGCTAATTAGTCTTGTGAAGCTGTTGTGGTGAAGGCCTGGCTAAAGGATGCTTTTCCAGTGAAAGCTGAGATGTTTTAAGAGGCTTTGACTTAAGGAACCAGCAAAACATTTCTTTGATTTGTAGAATCACTACAACCCTAGGTCTTACTGAAACTAATCTTATTTACAAAAAAGATATATTTCATGACTCTTAACTGTTCATGCATTGTAGCAGTAGCCTCCTCGGGACATGTACCTGTACAATGACACCCGTGTCCATAATTCTCTCTAATATTATTTCCCTTGAAAAACAAAAAGTCCACAAGCCAAAGGGCAGGTTCTGAGGAGCCATCTGATTTGGTGTGAAATACTAATCCTCCACATCAATCCAGACAAGTTCATCCATGACAACAGAGCAGATAAATATGCAGACTTCACTATGAAGCTGTACCCTGAGGCTGAAGCAGAAGCAGCACAGGTAACTGCAGTCTCAGCAAGAGGGAGTTATACCAGAGAAATACAATGTGTGTGTGAGGATGGATGAGTTTCTGTTTATACCGACCTTGGTGGCTTTGTAGCTTGATGTGCGTCCGTACGTGTACACACGCGCGCGCGCGCGCACACACACACACACACACACGCACACGCACGCACGCACGCACGCACGCACGCACGCACGCACGCACGCACACACACACATCTATCTCTACGCTCCGACATGCTCGCACTCTGTCAGCAGCGGGCAAGTGTCCAGCTGCGAGGCTCCCTGCAAATTGCCAGTGATTACAGCGGTTTTGCAAAAATTCAGTGGAGGGAAAAGAGAGAGAGGAGGGAAAGAAAGAGGGGGCACACGGGGGGAAAAAACGAAGGCAATCAATAAATTCTGAGCACCGCGTCAAAGACTTTGACTTTCTAATCCATTTCTCTTCATCCGTCTGTGGTTTGTGTTTTGATGAGGCAGGGCTCTGTTGTGCATGGGCAGAATCAAAGGTGTTTGTTGATGGATGAAATTTCTGAGCTGTCTTTTCATGTCTTTGGGGCCTGTGAATATTCTAGATGGGGAGGATAAAGGAGAATCTGATCGATAATCATTTAAACCTCAGATTTTATTCCTCACAGAAGAATGGCTTGTCAAGGTTGTGTGCTTTGGTTACACGGCGAAATGTCGTGTCGAGTAACATAAAAATGGTGAACGTAATGGTTATACTTCCACTTTTTCTTACAAAAAATGTCTGATTGTAACCTGCAGAATGGTGGACAGATGCTGCTTTGCTAGGTTGTTTACTTCCCTTATACAAGGAACAGCATCTGGAGCTAAAAAATGGAGCCAATGCAGAAGTTGTGAAAACTGCAGTTCCTCTAGCTGCCACTTGAGGCTGGCTCCAGAGGGGGTCAATCCCTGTGGTTCGTTTCATGTTAAAATCTCAAACTTTACAGCATTAACACTAAAACTGACCTGTCCTGTAGCCATTTCAATAAGATGAGATTGTTAGGATGAATTGAACATAATTTATTAATAACCAGAATTCCATCAAGTTATTTGGCGATTGGACTGTGATGGCCCATCACGGATTCTCATCGGTGACAGGGATTAGACAGAACCCGCTGGAGTCTAGACGGTGGTGGTGATGCAGATGGAGGCTTAGCTGGAGCTATGAGTAACATGGGAGAGGCGACGATTGGGAGAGGAGTCTGCATGCGAGAATGACAGGTAAGCAGTCAGACCTGAAGTACACGGAAGGAGGCTGATTGGTCTGAAGATTGCAGGCAGACAGATGATTGGACGAGACCAGTGACTAGTCACCAAACACCCAGGTAGCAGACAGTTGTGGGATTACAGATCTTGCTTACTGAACTTACGTATAAGCTTCATTTATTTGAAGAAGTTTTTACTTTTTATCATATTTTTCCTTATAAGTAAGATTTTACAAATTAGTATTTAACCTCCTAAGACCCGAACTCGTTCATGGCATATATTTTTAATTTCATTTAATTTCAGAATTTCATGGTTTGATGCAGGAGTTGAAGCTGTAACGGCCGCTTTCGTACAGGTTTCAGGATGTCAGTGGTGAACCCTTGCTGGTAGAGTTGGGACCGCATCTGAGGAGGCTGAGAAATCATTTCAGAGAGCTGACTGATCTAGCTGTTTGTCTACTATTTTCATACTATTGTGTATGCAACAGAGGTGCACGTTTTGAGTTAAGAGCACACCTGTTGCTAAATGCAGTGGTCTGATTGGTCAGATCTGTTTATTTGTATGTGAAAAATCTGAAAAAAGGAAGCTTGATCCTGAAGCTACTTAAGAAAGACTGAGTCCAAAAAGTATTTTTAATTCACGAAACAATTGTATGAATTTTACACGTCTGATGTGTAAAGACCTTAAGTAGTTTACACAGTCCCCACACAAGATCTCTACAAGAGATCAAACACGTGGTGCTACTCGCCCTGACGACTCCTCGTGAAGAAGGAAACAGGCAAAAATTGAGCTGAGCTAATCAGCTACCGGCTCCAGCTGTACAGTTCCTGGGATTTAGGTGATAATGGTGCTAATCCTCATCGATTAACAACAAACCGTCTTTAACTAAAAAGTCTAAATACAAAAAGAAATACGAAGCTTCATGAAAGTTTTCTGTCGGAGACGATGAGGCTGAGCAGGCAAAGGTGGAAGATGTGGGGATATAAAAGTTTTTAATCAAAGTCAAATCCCATTTTCATTTCAATTTACACCTTTCCGAGGCGAGTGGAGCACAGCGGACGCCTGAAGGAACCTCCTCTCTCTTTTTACCTCTTGTCTCTTGATCTCACATAACGCCACTCCTTCAGCAGTCACTCATAAAAGAGCCTCATAGAAACGCAGAATCAGAGAGTACAAAAAATGCTTTGAGTACAGGAAGACTGCTACAGCTCACCTCCTCGTGCTTTCACATCCATTTGGCGACTCACGGCTGGCCTTTTTACAGCACGTTGTCATTTATGCTAAAGCGGGAGAAAACACAGTTAAAACTCAAAGGCCATCAATTTACTTTTTCTTTCTTTTTCTGCTACAGTAGGTCCTTATTTATGCCACAGTCTGCATTTCTCTTGTATTTATGCCCGCTTTCTCTCTGTCTCTTCGTCCTTGTCACATTCCTTATCTGTCATTTTTAATCTCCCGCTCACTGCCCACACCCACCCCGCTGTGCACACGAATCACATGATTGAACAAGTTTCTCCTGAGCCGTACTGTCCTCTGCCTCCCCACCTCTCCCGGCCCTCGCTTTATTTCTGTTTTCTGTTTTGCGCCAGAAGCGAAGATAGACTCATAGTCGGTGGTTAAAAGCTCCAGCTCTGTCAGACCTTTCGCTTCTTTCTTTTCTCTGTATGCGTGTGCTCCCTGAAGCCCAGACCCTGAGGCTGGGTGGGGCTGAGCTGTATCTGGGTATTGATCTCACACAGACACACACACACACACACACACATGAAACACACATACTATGAGCAATGCTTTGCTGATGGGAGGCTGGCTGGCCCGAGATCAGATCAGACAGTGATTCAGCCTCCTTCGGAGATGAACACAACTTTGATTTTCTACGCGTCTGTCTGATTGTGTGTGTGTGTTTGTTTGCTGTGATGTGCGCACGGGTCAAAGGAACCGAGACGGATAATGATGGCTGCTGGCTTTGTGCCCCCCGAAAAATGTGAGCTCACACACATAGGACGCCAGCCGTGGACAAATATCAATCCACCGACTATAGCAACCTATAGTAAGCGTACATAGTGGGCCAGTCTAGACGCGCCACATGGTCAATAAATTGCCTCAGTTCATTGTACATGTAGTCTCTGTTTATTGAGAGCGTTTCAAAAAAGAAGTAAATCTTAATAACAGTTTGTCCATTCAAGGTGACATTTGGTAATTTATTATTTGGTTCAATACCGCTCTCATATCTGGGTGGCGCGCAGCTGGAGCCCAGTTTAACGTGAGCACCCGGCCATGCTCTGTCAAAGCAAAAAAGAAAAATACACCTTTCTCTGCAAAGCTCACTAATTATCGTGTTGTCATTTAATTTGTACACAAACAGAAATGCGAGAGCGGTCTCATGAAAATTAATCTTCATTTTCTACTCTTGGTCCCCATTTTCTCGGCATTAGCCGTTTAATGATTTACTTTGTGTAAATTAGCTCTGTGTAACGGCATTCATTGTAAGCGAAAGCCAGTGCAGTTTCTGTGCTGGAATCAAATTACCTACATATTAAGGAGCAGTTTACAGTAAATCATGTAGTGTGTAATTCACAGCTCTTTTTTTGTGTGTCTGTAATTCACTCTTAATGGCATCGAGCTGAGAACACACTGCAGCTGAGGGGACGTGGCACTTCACATGATGTACGCCGGGCAATAATAAGCCCCCAAAAACAGGGCAGGGCCTCCAAAAACATTTAACATTGATCATCCAACCTACAAAAAAGTGTGCACAGTATATTACTCATTGGCCTTTCAGATACAAAAGGTTTGTGACGTGGCCACTCCCGACAATTGAAGGCAGGATGGATCCATACTTTCATGGAAGAAAGTCACAGCAGAAATCAAGACTCGTCAGACCATCAGGTCATGTTTCTCCAATCGTTTGTTGGACAGTGTTGTTGAGCTTGTGCGAACTGTAGCCTCAGTTTCCTGTTGTTAGCTGACAGAAACACTACAGCCCTTTATTGACGTTGTACATGTACAAAGAAATTATGGAAAGGAGTGGCACTCAGTGTGGTCTTCTGCTGCTGTAGCCTATCTGCTTCAAGGTTCAATGTACATTCAGAGATGCTCTTCTGCATGTGTTGGTTGTAAGAACAGAATGCTGCACGCCGATACTGTAGCAAGTTGTTATCTAAATCCTGCCCTGTTTTACTCTAATGTTTGCCTCTCATGAGGATCAGAATTTACTAAATGGGGTTGTTGGGGTTGCAGGAAGTAGAGCAGGTCATCTAGTATCTCTCAGGTTGGTGTTTCAATCCCTGACTTTTCTGGTCTGTATGCCAAAGTATCCTTGGGCAAGATACTGAACCTTGAGTTGCTCCCGATACGGTTATTGGAGTGTGAATGCTAGATGGAAAGCTTTTTGTGACATGTATGCTTAGGTAGAGTAGAAAAGAACAGAAAAGCACCATATAAGAACCAGAACCACTAAAGTGGCGCCATGTTGTAATCAGAAAAGCTTGAAACTAGCGATTGAAACCATGAACTAGAACCAGGATTATAGCCACATGTTTTGTCTCCCAATGAGCACAAAATAATTATGTAGATCTCAACATAAGCATTGAAACAATAATATTTGTTTGATTATGAAATATATATATATATATATATAGTTGACCTAAATATGTATTCTCTAATTCATTATGTTGACATCATAAGCCAAGTGTCTGTCCATGATTATAAAGTAATCTCTCTGGGATTTCAAGAAAACAAGCTTTTTAAGGCCATGTTGTGAGCATTTCCCCACTACTTGTGGGGTTTCGTTCTTCCATCTGAAGACGGTTTTAGCAGCTAATTATGTTCACTTCACCATCTGTGAATGCTAAATGTATCTGCACCGGTTGCTTTGGATCTTCCCTGCTTCTTTTCCTTCCCTTCTTGGCCTGTCTTAACCTCGGACCATGCTCTCCACCACACATTTTCCCGCTCCACTTGCAAAGCCATCATAAACAATCCTCAACTGCTAATTATGCGCTGACAACAGTGCGCTATAAATCAGCGGCTGGCTAATGAATTCCAGCAGATTCAGTGCGTGTTTGTGTTTGAAGGAGAGAGCAGGGTGGTATGAATGGAGAAAGCACTCTTGTTTTCGCTTAAGTCTCCAAGAATTTTCTGCATTTTCATTCATTGTGCCGCCCCCCATATGGAGAATGGCAGGAGGACTGTGCGATCGTTGCACACACTGTGTGCAGGCATTAGCGTCTGCAAATATGAGACTGAGCAAACAGCATGGATGCCGCAGTCAATGAAATAGAGATTCTTACCCAGAGAGTCAATTTTAAAAGGTGATCATTGAACATCTATGTTCATTTACCCAGACTCCACAAATGTTTGACACCTGATAGAAACGGGGGTTGTATAAAACTAGCAGCTCAAGTTGTGAAGCTGTACAGTACAGGGCTGTACTGAGATGAATTCTAATCACATTTGCGATACTCACAATGACAATGTTGATGCTAACAGGGTGGGGCACAGTGTAACAGGGCAAAAACAAACTCTCTCTCCAACTTGTCATACCTGGACAAACTCATCATGATGCTATGATGGGTTCAAATGTAAATTAAAGTGCTGTGTTGCGATTTGGTGAGACCTGCGGTGATGTATGGTTTGGAAACAGTAGCTCTGACAAAAAGACAGCAGGCAGAGCTGGAGATGTTCAGATTTTCATTGGGAGTGACCAGAAAGAAATGAGTACATCAGAGGGACGGCTCAGGCGGAGCGGTTTGGAGACAAAGTTAGAGAGACAAGGCTGGGATGGTTTGGACATGTGCAGAGGAGAGAAAGAGGATATATTGGACAAAGGATGTTGAAGATGGAGGGGAAGAGAAAGACCTCAGAGGAGGTTTGTGAATGTGGTGAAGGAGAACATGAGGGGAAGGAGGATTGGTGTGACAGAGAAGGATGGTGGAGATGAAGGCAGATGATCCACTGTAGCAAACCATAAAGGGAGCAGTCAAAAGAAGAAGAAGAGAGAAGTCTGACATGAGCTGGTGTCTCTCTTTGGAGGACGGTAAAGAAGAAGAAGAACAGAGGAAATGTATTTAACACCAGCATTAATTAAGGAAAATACAAGTGAGCTTAAAGTCTAAATAAAAATCTCCCTGTCTGTGCTTTTATTAACCTAATTTCTTCAAGTGAATGATTGTGGGGGATGAGGGAGTGAGACACAGTGATCTGTGTTCTAATAATAGCTCGGGACAGGGCACCACTACTTCCAGTGCCCTTGATTAGCATCTTAGCGTAGCATGGGAACATGCTCACAGTTGCTAATCAGCTTTAAACACATTTGTCATTAGCTCTGCACATCTGTAGCCCTAAACAGAAGTATTGAACAAGGAATAGTATGTACTGCACGATGGCGGTGGAAGAAACCTTAAGGTCTTCTTCTTATTAATCATCCTAAAAATAATAATGCTGGTCCACCGCTCCTCCAGAGCAAAACATCCCCAACCCGGCCTCATCTAGAATCGCCCTGAGGGGCGTGAAGGGATGAAAAGTCATTCGATCCGCCTGTATAAGCAGCATCCCTGATCTGGGGACAGTGAGTGATTGCACAGAAAATAATAAGAAAAAAATAAGATGGATTTCAGCATTGCCACAAAAAGTTATGCCAATTTTGTTTTATTTTTTTAGTTAATTTAGTGAGAATAAAAAAAAAAAACCCACCTTCACATGCCTCCTCAGCATTTTTGGCTCCATCTAATCGACTGTGGTGACATCCGTGACGCTTTCCAGCAGACCACCGCTTTGGCCTGATGAGTATTGTATGGTGCAAAAAGGGGGTGGATGGGTATTTTGTGTCTATGCTAATGGCAGGGAGGCCATAAAAATAGCTGCTAAAGTGCAAAGCCTGTCTCGTACAATGATTTATTCACATTAGATTCAACTGCATACGCAGCGGCCATATGGGCGCTCGCTCCGTGTTTACGCCGGGCGCTTTTACACAGCTACTGTATTAATGTGTTTTCCCCAGACAGCACGGGGGAGCTTTAGGACGGCATTCATCAAAAGTGCACTGGAGCCCCGTTGTGAGTCAAACTGTGCGTTGTTGTGTTTTGGCAGCTGAATGATTTTCACAAAGGGCACTCGTTACTTTCAATTGTCTGGACGTGTCCACGACAATCAAGTTGCTTCCAGGTTGCACATCTTTTTTTTCTTTCTCTTTCTTCTTCCCGTGAACGAGCTACAGTCCGCTGACATTTCAGCAAATGTCACTGATTAGATGTAGCCATGTTTTGTCAGTGCAACACCAATATTTTTACCGCTCTGCATTTCAAATACCGCTCATTTACATCGTAAAAGCTGAGAACAGTCCTTAAGAAGTGCAACTGTTTAAACCCTGAAGCTCTTGTGCCTTTGCTCTCTTTGTCTCCGTCTCCCTTTTCTACTTTTTTTTGGTCTGTGTGTTTTGAATTTTACTTCGAAACGTCTCCCTCCTGAACTGTTACTCTTTTGTCTTCATTAACTGATCCTTCTTTCTTTAATTTGCCCAACTTTTTTTCCCCTCAACTCTCCGACCAACCCTCCATCTCCCTCTCTCTCTTGCTTTCTTGCTTTTCTTTCCTTCCCATCTCTCCAGCTCCTGACATGAGTGAAGAGGCCCGCTGAGATAAAACACAATGTCAGAGCATGCCTCAGCTCTCTTCGCTGAGTGGGAAAATTGACTGGGATTGTCTGTGGCAGTCCCCACTCGTAACAGTCTGTGGCCCGTGATCCTTAAAGTGCTGCGCTAATTAGTTTTCTCTGTCCCTGCCTTCGTCCTAACACACACATATATTCTCTCTCTGCACACACACACATGCGCACACACACACTCACCAAAATAATCTTTTCTTTTGTGCTGCGTTGCTTCTTTGCCTATCTATTATGTAACAGTGTACGGAAAGCACGGACTTATCTGCTCAGGGGTTTTCGGTGCATGACGCACAAGCAGCACATGAAGGTAGCGGTAGGGGCAGAGGTTAGCACGGCTAAACGGCTGAAGTCGAGATTACATGCACGCAGCAGTTCTCAGAAGACTCTTTAGAAGAGGGAAACAGTAAATTAGCAGCATAGCAACAACAATCTGACGAAAAAGAATCATCAGAGAAAAGATACGTTACGATGTATTTTGACCAGTAGCTTGCAGCTGATATATTCATGCAGTTAGCTAACCCCAATTTGTTTAGTTTTGCTTTTGGTCCCGGATACCAGAGACAGGCCTACAGGCTGGTTGTTAGGGGAAAAAATGACTGATTGCTGAGTGGTTGTCAAGGGTTGCTGGGTGTTGCATTGTGAAAATGCTTGCAAATGCTATACCAAACACCTCCTTGTGATTGCTTTGGTTGCTAGCAGATTGCCACGGTTGACCACACACAGACATTGCTACAAATACTTCAGCCTGCACATTTCAAAAGGTGCAAATTTTAATTTGAAAATTTGCGTTGGATTTTTACTGTTGCTTTTGTGTTTGCAGACAAGTCAACGTGGCAAACTATGGACAAATTACGGCAATCTACAAGAAACCAATGCAATTGCGAGTTTTTTTTTTGATGCAGCACAGTATACCTCTTTGCAACCAATTTCACCTTGCAACTAATAACAACTCCAGAACTTTTCACCAAGCTGTCAGGGAATGAGGCCTTAATGGTCACTGCTGAGGGAAACCTCTGTTGCTGAATGACAGGTTTCTTGTTCCCATCTTCACCTGATCTCCATCAGTGTTACCAGTTTTGTCAAATGGGTATAGTATTTATTTAAAAACACACTGTTAACACAACACTGTTAACACAGAGCATAGTTATAATGAAATTCACAGTTTAAAATATCCAAGAAAACTAGAAAAAAAACAACAGTTCAGTAAAATCCATCAGAATAATGAGTCTGGGCTCTGAAGCGGCTCATTAAATGAATAGCATTGTTAATGTGCTTGCAATGTGAGCTTTTAGTTGGAAGCAGCTTTGTTAGCAAATAGGGGACGCAGAGCTTCACTGAAATCATCAGCTGTTATGGAAACGGAAATGTGCTGTTTCAGGACCTCCATCAGCTTTTCAGCGACAGCTTCAGCCTCACTTTTGACACTCTGAGCGAGCTGCCACTCACAGGCTGCAAAGCAAACATTGGAGGCAGAGACACAGTTTGCTGCTGCAGCTGACTCAGTGGGGTGTACCAACCTATGAGACACCTGTGGAAACCATCTGAGTCCAGTCCAACAGTACTCTGAATCCTGCTGTTGTGATAGATGAAGAATGCAGTTTAGCATTGTTTAGCCTGTATTTACCTTTCAGCACTGATGGTGCCTTTCCAGATGGAAAAGCTGACAATTATAGGCACTGCTGCCATCTGAGATGCATGAGGTTGAACAAACTAAAACATTTTTTTTAACGATCAGACTCAAACTCAAAATCCAGCCAATATTCAAAAGTCAACTTCATAACATTTTTTTCCAGCAGAACCGGAGTTAAAAAGTCATAATTAAATCTTTATTTGTGCATTACAGTCCTAAAAACAAAAAAGTGTTGGGATTTTTTTCTAAATGAAGTTTCTGCTAACAGCAAACTTGTCCAGGTTTGTGTTTGGTTATACGCTGCAATCGCTGCCTGTCTTGTGTGAACATGCTCATAGCTACATTGAGTTGAATTATTCATTCCTTCATATCTTCCTCACCAACTTCGGTTTTCTCCTGACAACATGTGCAAAACTCTTTGGGCCCCTTTGACACCAGGCATCAGGTAGCCCTCTGGCAAAGTGTTGGCATTGAAAAGGTGCTCAGATTCTCAAAGGGAAACAGTGACAAAGCAGATTTTATCAGGGCAGAAGTGTTGTTCACACTGTGTGGCTTCAACTCACCAGGGCTGATCTGATCACTGAGGAGGCAGAGACACAGAGAGTACCGAATAAGCTTGAGAGACATAATCACACTGTTTGCAAACGGCGGTAAACACAAGCCACTAATGAATATTACATCAACAACACACTGTGCCAAAACAGGTACTGTATGCTTGAGAAATTACTGGTACAACATAGGTACAAAGCAATCTAGCGTAGCCTTGTTAGAGCTGATTCACTTGTATTGAAATGCAAACGTTTGTGATCAATATGAGAATAATGCCTGAAGCTCATTATGAGGCTATAATAGTTCTTATATTACATGCAGGACAAATAAAAAACATTCTCCAAGGAAAGAGGAACTCTCTGAGTACACGTAGGGTGAATTTTTTTCCCCAAAGTTTAACTTTAATATGTTGTTGATTGATCCCACTGTTGGACTTTAGTGGATGAATGTGCTGAGGAGAAAAGAATCCAGAAAGATTGCACCAGTTCTGCCCAGTTGTGAGTCAGGAGGTTATATAATTGTTAACTGCTCCCTAAAACCCTCCCTGTTGGGAGTCATTTCAGTTGTTTACCTCAAAACTCACTAATTTAAGTCATTATCTGCCCACGTGGCTTCATAATACAGTCACCTGTCATCACCACTTAGCAGCCGCTATCTCAACACCTTTTTGTGGTTTGTGGGTAGAGGCAGTATGAGTGATAAACAATCGCCTTCTTTGACATGATGGAATTCCCATATTTGATTTTAAAGTATCCTTAAAGTGCCTCCTGAGCTCATCACTGTCGGTAGATGGTAAATATTTACATGGTGACCGTATATGGTGACTTCATTTTACAATTCTTCAGCCAGGAAGGCGAGCAGAAAGGTGAAGACGTCCATGCAGAGTCAGCATACATTAAGGAATAAAAGACAGGCAGGAGAAGTCGCCGCTGTTATATACACATAACATTTCATACTTTGTATATCATACTGAAAGCCACTCCTCAGTGGACCAGTTTGAGAGGTAAAAACATTTAAAAAAAAACCCAACAACAACAACAAAACCCTGAAGCATGGCTGAAAAGCAATGTCTGACTTTCATTGGTTAACAGTCATAGAATTTTTATTTATTATTACTTTTGTCAGATTAAAGTTATTTCTGTGACCATTGTGAGTTTTTCTTTCATTGACTGAAGGGTACCAACAATTTTGTCCACGTCTGTATCAATAAGAAGCAAATAAAGTGAGTTAACAGAATGGGCCATACTGCAATTAGCCACTGTTAACCTCTGTATACATGCTGCTTTGTCCTTTGAAAGCATTTTCCTCCTGTAATCACATCCAAACCTCCAAAGAGCAAGCTGACACATTTTCCTGACACCCCCTCCAACCCTCTTTGCAGCACACACACACACACACACACACACACTTACCGTTTCGCTGAAGCACTCTGCGTGAACAGGCAGATTGCTGCGAGAACTAATGAATTGTGCTGTCAGGGAAGTAACAGATTTATTTACATCTAGAAATGGATATCTCTTCCTCCCAATCCCGGAGAGCTGAGCCGGTGGAGCTTTACGCCATAGGGGCCCTAATGGATCAGGGAAAAGTAATGAGAGAAAAAAATGGAGAAGTATCTAGGAAACAGCATGGGGGCCGGATAGCGTGCTGTTACACTGCAACGCTGAAAATTTGAGTGGAAATAAAGTAGCCGGAAGGTGGGGAGAAATAAGTTGAAGGGTATTAGTTGGAAAATCCACTTTAAGAAGTGTCATGCTGCAGACACACAAGTTTAGGCGCACGCTCGAGTGTCTCGGAGGCAGGTGGAAAGCACACATGTATCTGATCTATTCTATTTAATGGTACAGAAGAAACCTGTACACACACACACACACACACACACACACACACACTCGCAGCTAAAACACACATACAGATGTCCACACAGGCAGGGACTCAAATGGGCTAAGAGGAACGCATACGCTCAATATAAAGACTCAAAATATGTAATGTGTTCAGGCTTTGAGTGCAGTTCTTAGTCCTTCCCATCATTCACTCTGTTGCATCTGTCACAGATGCTGACTCTTTTGGCACTTTTTGTGCGTGCGTTTGCACGTGAGTGAACGCTCCCGCTTTCATCTCCTCGCCCTGTGACTCGGCGCACGGCGGCGCCACGTCTATTCATCCGACATGCTTTGCGGAACGCGACGGATACGAGACGGACAGCCGTGACCGGCAAGACGCACGTCCCCTCAAAGAGAGGGGCCGCACTCTGACAAGCTAATAGAGCCAGTTTGTGAGTGATAGAGGGCCATCGGCAGCAATAACGGTCAGGAGTGAGTTATGGAGTTGATGTGCCCTCGTCTAAGTTGCTGAGTAAAAGACGCAAACGGGGCAAATAAATGCACAGTGACACAAAGATACAGGGTCATGCGCTGGATGCAGAGCATACGGATTGACATAAGGTCTCAGTCTGTTTCAGTCTCAATGACAGACCTAACTGTGATCCCTTTAACTCGCGGACAGGCAATTTATAAGATATTCACCTTGGGAGACTATTTATATATGAACAAGCACCAGAGAATAGGCTACTTACTCCAGGGGGCAATGCACCATGATTGACTTGGCTTTTCCAGTGAGTGTTTTGGAGATCTACCAGTGCCCTCTTGTGTCTGAAATCCAATCCCACAGCTTGAGGAGCTTCTACAGAAAAAAAAAAAAGACTGATGTTTATTTGGGGTTTTACTCAAGAGAGGTGAGCAAATTAAGCGACTTCTTAAGAGCGAGCTTTTGAGCGAATCTATAAAGTCTCAGGTGATATTAGATAGATGAAGGGAAATCCGTTCCAAGTGGTACATTGACCCGAGGGAGTCACTTTGCAAATCTGTAGCAACCGAACCAGCGGCACACCCTTCAGATCCCCGGTGTGTGTATGTGTGTGTGTCAGTATTGCATAGCGCTTCAACACAGGAGGAGGAGGATGGAGTTCAAGCTGGGTTAAAAGGCAAAGGAGTGAGGGCTTCTGGTGACTCAGCAAGGCGACTCACGGTGGCTGCTCATAAATGAATGAGCACAAATTAGACCGCATCGACCTCGGTCTCATTTCCAGAAGCTTTAACTTTTTGATGTCTAACCTATCACAGGGTTAGAGTTGCATCTATCCCTAACCCTTTGTGTTCTGGAGAAAGTAGCTGATTGCCAATACCTGGAAGAACAAAGCATATCCTAAAAGCATGTTGTTAGGAGTGAGGGGTTAGTGTTAGGGTACTCGTCCTCACTGATAATGACTTAGGGCCTCGCAGGGTTAACATCTTTCTTTCGAGCGTTCTTGACCATTAAGTGAGATAAATGTACCTCGGTGTTTGCTATAGTTTCCCTGCTTTTAGAAGTTTCTCAGAAAGGAAGTGTTTTGCTTGAATAAAAGCATTTATTTAAGACAGCTCTCTGGAGAAATATGAAGCAAATAATGTTAAGAGACGAGTAATTATTTCATCCCAGGCAGACAATTTTTGGATTTTTTGGCAGTTTTGAAGGAAAGTGAGGCATTAAAGATGACTGCAAGGGGTTTGTTGAAATCATGTGTAATGTTCCAACTTATATGTAAATTCTTGAGTTTTGCTATAATGTTCAGGAATAAAAAGGTTCCCTGTGCCTGTCTACAGTATTAATTCAACAGTGTCTATCCTAGAGGCTCACATTATTTTTGCCTTGTTATCCAAGTATAAAATGAGGCTATTTCATTGCAATTTAATGTTTTTCAGTGAACTGTTTGAATGTGGTTCAGCATGCGAATTGTCTCATCTGTCATATCTGGACTGGACTGATATTTTGATTTCATCCAAACAAGAGCATAAAATCCAGCTACACATTAGTAATTGCTTTCAAAATTTTACCCGTATCCTTCTCCTTCCAAACTAAAAGCATGTTATGGTATTCATCTGCATAGAAGGTCTCCTGCTTATAGTTGTAGATGCAGGGTACACTGACTGTGCTGTAAAAAAGTATTTACACATTTCGATTTTCTATTTCTCACAGTTACATGTTTCAGATCGTCAAACAAACTTTAATATTAGAGAAAAATAACCCGATTAAATACAAAACACACTTTTTAAATTGTGTTTTCATCAAAACAAATTATTCACACTGGCCTGCCCCTGGCCCTATATGAAAAAGTAAAGAAGTCCTTGCTAAATCATTACAAATACTGCCAAACCTATGGAATCAAGAAATCACTTCAACAGATTAACATAGCGGAGAAAATTGGCATCTATCAGTTTGGAAAGACTCGGCAGTCATTATCCACAAATGCAGAAAACTTCAACGGCAGTGAATCATCCAAAATTACAACCAAAAATTACTCCAAGAATGTATCAAAGAGTCATCCGGGAGGTCGCAAAAGTACGCAGAACAACATATAAAGGACTAAAGGGCTACAGGAAGATGAAGTCAGAGTTCATGAGTCAACAATAAGAAAGAGACTGGGTAAAAATGGCATCCATTGGAGAGTTTGTGTGCTTTTTGGTCACCAGTGATTTTTGCCTTCAAAGATTGTCTCACATTTGCCCAAAAAAAATCTTGATCATCCCCAAGACTTTAAGAAAATATTCTGTGGACTGATAAGAAAAAAGTTGAAGCTTTTGGAAGGTTTGATGTTACATCTAATGAAAAACGAACACACCACTTAATAAACAGAAGATCATAG